>JAZGTK010001058.1:14376-45741 GCA_036877625.1 Ambastaia sidthimunki | reverse complement strand
AATAATATATCTCCAGATAATATTAATAATATGTAATTGTATTACATGTTCCTAGAGAACGCAAGTACTGATACAATTTATTCCTTGAATTCACTGTAAGTCGCTTCAGATAAAAGACTCTTATAAAGACCACTTATATTTTCACCTCTATCTCATGTTTTTACATCAACGTGTCACAGCTTATCCTACTTGCTTCTTCCTACTTTTTAAGAGATTGTCATGGGCCAAGCAGTAGCTCATCTTCTTGTATCGTTACTTATCTCTCTATTCACTGCTGCTGCATCTGAGAAAAACTGACATTGACATAATTTATTTCTTCCCACCACTTAGTAATCAAATTTTCTGCACATTTTATGAAATAGTGTATTATGTGCACTTCAGAAAAACAGTTACATTATCCTCCAGTTTTAATGTTGCTGTCTCATCCTCATATTTTCTGTCTCACCTGTAATCCTACTTATGTTAAATGTTGTGCCTGAAGGGGAAACAAGCATCATTTTAGGGGGGCTGGTAAAATGAGATCTAAACTACAGGAATGTGATGTGAGTGTGTAAAAGAGAAAGATTTTCAGTCTCAACATCAGAACTCTGCAATAATTGTTAATGTAGTTTAACATTAAAAATGACACGTCTCACCTTTAAAATGAGCATCACAAACATTTGGAAGCTCAGTTACTGAAACCTGGAAGTCTTACAATTTTAAACCTCTTTATTTCAGGTTAAGGTGTGTCCTGGCCCTCGGCCTCCTCTGTGAATGTCTGTCACCATGGCAAAGTTTGAGACTGGCCGCACAAGCCCAGTGGTCCGGCAGATAGACAAGCAGTTTCTGGTGTGCAGCATTTGTCTGGATCACTACCACAACCCCAAAGTTCTGCCCTGCCTACACACCTTCTGCGAAAGGTCTTGAAAAATGTTGCATTTTGTTTTTATTTTTATTCTTACGTTTATCTTTTTACATTTATCTTTGATCTTTCAGCTACTTAATAGTAACAGCAGTGAGAGAACAAAAATTGATGGGGTTTGAAAAGGGTAGCACAAATTTAAACAGGATGTGATGCAAAGCCAGATTCAAACACATGGCGACCACATGAGCACCACAGCTCAATGCATATTAAATTTTGTGCACATACAGTTTTAATAACATGCTTAATGATTGATGGCTTATTAATCTTTAGTAGTCTTTTGATAAGATGGCATATGTGTGTACTTTAAACAGTGAACTTTGTTTAGTAATTGGTGACAGTCATTGGCATGTTTGTCCTCTACATGAGTACAGCGTGACAATATGACTGTCTGTCAACAGAGTTTTTCTCTTGTTATTTTGTAACACCACTAACCATTTTCCCAGCTAACAATTTAAGACTGTCAGAATGTTTCTGTAACTTTCCATTATGTAGCAAAAATGTTAAACGTTATTATGAAAGTTTTAGGAATGTTTAAAAATTCCTGTTTTTTGAGACATTTGTATTAACATTATTGAATGGTTTAGGAATGTTATTAGAACATTAATTTAATTATGTAACAATTTATTTTAAACCATTCCATCAACTACCTCAGACTAACGTTTTACTAAACGTTCTACTAATGTTACTGCAGCAACACTTGTTTTTTATCACTTTCCCTCTCTTAATCTTACAGGTGCTTGCAGAACTACATTCCTCCTCAGTCTCTGACTCTGTCCTGCCCCGTGTGCAGACAGACCTCCATCCTGCCGGAGAAAGGTGTAGGAGCCCTGCAGAACAACTTCTTCATCACAAACCTTATGGAGGTGCTGCAGAGAGACCCGGAGTGTTCCCGGCCGGAGGCCTGCAGCGTGCTGGAGTCGGTGAGCGCGGCAGCTGCCGGTAAACCGCTCTCCTGCCCCAACCATGAGGGCAAGGTAACCTCTCACCTGATGATGCAACAACATTTGGCCATACTTGGTGGAAACATGAGGGGAAAAAAAGCTGTATGCTTTAATTCTCAGAATATGCAAAGATAAACTGATTCCACGATTTGCATCTTCAGACAAAACCAGTTTAGGCTGAGTCATGCTGTGTCTTGCGTGTCTTTATTAATATCTTAATAACTTTTATCAGGACGTGGGAACAATTTGACCTAGCAGTTTGACTCATGAATATTAACAAGGTCATTAACATTTATCCAGTAGTTGATTTTTATCAGTTATTCCCAACTTTCAGAATTTCGTAGATGTTTTGTGTAGGAAGAAATGGGAATTTCGTAACCACTCAACATTTATCTACATTTAAACCATTTTCAATATCAGGCTCTGCCTTTTTCTTATTGTTCCCTTTATTTATTTGCAAACACACAAAAAAGCTGCCAGTGCTTTTTAATGCATCTTCAAAGTCCTAATATATGTGTGTTTATGAGGTTAAGGGCTGTTAGCCTACATTAGTAGCCTTTGAGAATCCATTAGCATCCTGTATGATTGAGTTGCTCGCTGGTGCCCTCTGTAGGTGATGGAGTTTTACTGCGAGTCGTGTGAGACAGCCATGTGCCTGGACTGCACAGAGGGGGAACACAGAGAGCATGTGACCGTTCCACTGCGTGATGTTCTAGAACAGCACAAAGCAGCTTTAAAAAACCAGCTAGATGCTATTCGCAACAGGTACACATGCTCAGTGCATAACAGACAGCTGTTATATACAGTTCACATTTTAACAAATACACACCATATATTGCTTGGCAAAACCTTTGTTGCTGTAAAAAAGTGTCCTGTAATAAGGAGGTTACCAGAATAAAGTGAGAGGTATTTTGTTGGTCATGTGACCTCAACAGGGCCCCCATTAGGTGACCTGCTCCACGTAAAACAAGACATGTTAAAAATTATTATGCTATGGATATTTCTGCCTATACGTGAGAGTGACTTTTTAATATGTCTAAGTACTGTTTATATATTTAGGGTCAAAACGTTATTGAAAGGTGACAAAATTGTGAATTTAATTTTAATTGTGAAATCACAAAATTGTGACTTTAATTTGTAATTTGTATGTTTCCAGACTGCCCCAGCTAACAGCGGCCATCGAACTTATGAATGAAATCTCTAAACAGCTGACAGAGAGGAAAAATGAAGCCGTCAGTGACATCAACATGACGTTTGAGGAGTTGGAGAAGGTGCTGCACCAACGCAAAGCTGCACTAATCACTGACCTAGAGAACATCTGCACCACCAAGCAGAAGGTCAGAAATCAATCAGAAGGTTCATTTCACACTTTATCTTTGACCCTTAGACTTTATCTTTCCTCTCTCACAACGCATTTTCTGCTGCAGGTGCTACAGGCGCAGTTATCATCCCTGTTGCAGGGGAAAGAGCACATCCAGAGCAGCTGCAGTTTCACAGAGCAGGCCTTGAACCATGGCAACGCCACTGAAGTTCTGCTGGTCCAAAAACAGATGAGCGAGCGAGTGAGCGCCCTTGCCTGCCATGACTTCCCTGAACGGCCTCACGAGAATGCCCACCTGGACTGCCAGATAGAAACTGAAGGCCTGCGACGCTCCATCCAGAACCTGGGTGTGCTGCTGACAACAAGCGCGGTGGGACACACAAGCGTAGCAACCGGAGAGGGCCTCAGACACGCCCTTGTGGGTCAACATGTAACTGTAACCGTTACCACCAAGGATAAGGACAGTGAACTTGTGAGAACTGGTAACGCTGTGCTCCGGGCGGAGATTACGGGACAAGAAGGAGCACGGGCAACAGAGCTGGAGATAGTAGACAATAAAAATGGAACATATGAGGTAGGGTACACGCTTAAGAGTGAAGGAGAGTACTCGTTTTCTCTGATGCTGTATGGGCAGCCTGTGAGGGGCAGCCCATTCAGGCTACGGGCGATAAAGCCATCCGATGTGCCCCAGTCTCCAGACGATGTAAAAAGAAGGGTCAAATCACCCAGCGGGACAGGAGGTCATATCAGACAGAAAGCAGTACGGAGACCTTCAAGCATGTACAGCACCACCAAAAAGAAGGAAAACCCAATTGAGGATGAATTGATTTACAGAGTGGGTAAGAAACAAAGAATCTTACAAAACCAATTTGTGTGCATGACATACGATTAATCAATTTTGTTTCTATACAAAATGTGGGAACGATTAAAAACTAAAGAGTATTAATGCACTACTACTGCTGGTGCTGTGATGTAGCAGTTAACACATGTTCCAGACATACTGAGTTGTGGTGCTCAAGTAGGAAATATGGGTTTGAATCTGAGTAGTCTTGTTACCCTCTTTTCTCTCTATCATTTCTCTGTATCAGCTAGCTTCGACTGCCAATTAAAAGACTACCCAAAATAAATATTTACACTTCTGTAACCATGTGACAGGGTTAATTCTTTAACCTTATTGTTATTTAATTGTATTATAGTGGTGCATTTATGTCTTTGTCTGACTCTTCAGGCTCTCGTGGGAGGGAGAAGGGAGAGTTCACTAATCTACAGGGCATCTGTGCCTCCATCAGTGGGAGGGTGATTGTAGCAGACAGCAACAACCAATGCATACAGGTGGGTCATTTGGCAATGCATGGCAATATTGTAAAAGTCAGGATTTTATGTATACCAATTTAGCAAAGAATAATATAGCATTAGTACTAGTATATTAGTTAAAATATTTTTTATAAATCTTTTTTTTACTCAGTGCTAAATTTAACCATGTGTCTTAATGAAGGTGTTTACAAATGATGGGCAGTTCAAAGCACGGTTTGGGGTCAGAGGTCGCTCCCCGGGTCAACTGCAGAGGCCCACAGGCGTGGCAGTCGACACAAATGGAGACATTATAGTAGCTGATTATGATAACAGATGGATCAGCATATTCTCTTCTGATGGGAAATTCAAGGTGATGTTTAGGTCACATTTTTATTCAGTTATTTCTTGTATAGAGCATCTTTCTTATAATAAACACTTTATATATTATATTAAACACATTATGTTTCTTATATAATCAGTTATTTCATATGTATATATAAATATATCTTATATATAGCATCTTATACAGATCATCTTCTAACTTTGCCTCTCTGATGGCAGAATAAGCTCGGTGCTGGACGTCTGATGGGACCCAAAGGTGTAGCAGTGGATAAAAACGGTCATATCATCGCAGTGGATAACAAAGCGTGCTGTGTTTTCATCTTTCAATCTAATGGCAAACTGGTAACCAAGTTTGGAGCCAGAGGCACCGCAGACAGACAGTTTGCAGGTACAGGAGGAAAGCAAAGACATTGAATCAACAGGTCCAATGTTAATTAATACCCAGCAGTTCCCATGTTGTAACAACTGCACTGGGATTTAAAATGTGTGTGGTGATATAAAGAGTGTTAATGTTTAACCAGAAATGAAGACCAGTCAAGCACTGTGTGTTGTGATTGCTTGTCCTCTAACATCTCATTCACGCATTCATCATCACTGGAAAATCTGACTTTACAGAAACAGCCGTATTCAAAAAACTTTAACAACAAACACAGAATGATGTTCAAATGCTGAAAATGGACATTTTCTGCAGTGGAAACATTTGTATATAGACCACAGCAGAGCATAAAACATCTTATTATGGGCAAGATGAGTGATAAATCATTGTAGGAGGACAAACACACTGCCCATATTCCAGTGTGTGTGTGTTTTATAAGACAGAAATGGCCAGATTTACCCAGGCTTCAGTTCCAGTGTGTAGTCTCTCTGCCTTTGTTCTGCTCCTATGTTTTAGTTAGCCTGAGGTATAAGTTACATCTGTCTGTTATGCATATAATGGATAATGAAGACCAATGCATGCATATATGTTTATAGACATGAGTCTATAAGCTATTTAAAGACTAACTGATTATGGAATTATACCATATATCTTTGTAAATATCCTTTTAATATTTTATCCATTGCTTATTTAACTGGTTTTACTAACCTCTATAAAGCAAGTGCATGTGGCTTGCAAGCAACAGATGCATCTCCATGCGATCATACTTGCATCCTTGCATTATCTGTGTTATCACCTGTGCTTTGTTTTTAAGGAAACCCCCTCTGCATTCTCATTTATTTGCTTACCCTTATCTGTTTTCCCATTTCTTTTTAGACAAATGTAGTGCAAAGTTTGCACTGGAGCAAAAGTTTAGTAAATCTGGCCCTGGGTTCAGTAAGTATTGAGTGAATTCACATGCCAAGTTGTGGGGGCTTAATCTTAATCCCAAATCCTAAATATCTGAAATGCTTGAAAACACAGAGATGAATCATGTTTTAATACTGAACTAGGAGAAATTATTGGGTAATGCTTTGATTATGTAATGAAATATCATTTGTGCTCAATAGAATCCTGCCATTTGAGGAATTACAATCAAATAGATTGTCCAATAAAATAGAAAATGGCTTTAATATTATTGTTATTAGATCACAGGATTTATCTGTAAGGCCTTCTGAGGTGATTTGTACATGACAATTCTGGTGCCGTCCTCCACATCTCCATCTCCTGCCTTTCTCTGTCTCTTCACGTCTCAATCCTCCATCTTTAATCTCTCTTCTCTCATTCAGGTCCTCACTTTGTTGCTGTCAACAACAAAAACGAAATCTTGGTCACCGACTTCCATAATCACTCTGTCAAGGTGAGCTTGCCTCTGCCTATTTAAACACATTATTAATGGGGCTTACTAAAATTGTACTTGCGAGTTAGTATTGTGTTCATGTAGAGCATTGGTAGAGCATTGATAGAGCGTTGTGTTTAGCTGTGCAAAAGGTTGTGGGTTCGATTGCCAAGTTCACATACTGATAAAATGTATAGCTTGAATGCACTGTAAGTCACTTTGAATAAAAGTAATACGTAATAAATGTTTTACATATAGCAATTTTTGAAATGGGTATCTTTTCAGGTCTACAGTGCAGACGGGGAGTTTTTGTTTAAATTTGGTTCCCACGGAGAGGGAAATGGCCAGTTTAATGCCCCAACAGGAGTCGCGGTGGATATTAATGGAAATATCATTGTAGCAGACTGGGGAAACAGCAGAATACAGGTATCACTGAACACTCATCCTGTCAAGATCTCTAGAAAATGTGTCACTTTTAAAACACTTTTGAAATTGGTCTCTATAGTGCTGTAACATTTTTAAGCCTCCGTGAAATCTTGTGATTTTGTGACTTTTAGTTCATGTTTATTGGCTAGTGTTAACCAACAAAAATGAATGTGAGCAGTTAGTCCAACCCTAACCTAATCTTTCTCTTCTAGAAAAATGGGCCAAATTATTGATGACTCATTTGGCATTACGCAAATTTGTCAAGCAATATCGTGGGTCTACCTCAGAGCACAGTGGTCACTCTCTCTGTCGTTTCCCCCTCAGGTGTTTGACAGCTCAGGTTCATTTCTCTCCTACATCAACACAAGTGCAGACCCTCTGTATGGACCGCAGGGCCTGGCTTTGACCTCTGAAGGCCATGTTGTGGTGGCTGACTCTGGTAACCACTGTTTCAAAGTCTACAGGTACCTGCAGTAACACACAGGGCCTTCTGCACCTCAGGTCCTGCCACGGATGCCAGAACTTCTCCAGCAACACACTCATGTCAGCTAAATCCTCAACCAAACCAGAGAGGAAGAATCGAATGAACAAAAAGCACTTTTTTTGTATCTTCTACTGATGTTCCAAAAAAAGACTTTTGTCAACTGGGAATGTTGATTGTATGTATCAGAATCCATATCAATGAGCACAGATTCCTAATGGAAATCATCCTGAATTTACAAGTTGTACATAAATTATATATATTAAAGTATTTTGTTTTTTGCTGCTTAAACTCTTCCAGAAGTCGGTTATTTCCCTCCTCATAGTAATATTGATTCTATCCCACGGCTACAACAAATAGTGAATTTTGTTATTTATTGTGTCCTGCTGTTGTAAATATACAAATTTCTGTACATATGAACATATTGGGTATATGTTACCTGTAAATGACACTGGCTTCTTGTATTGTTTTGACTATGACAGCACTTATCACTGAGATTTCATTATATGTGAGCTGTCTAGAGCACCTTTAGCCAACCTGGTGTTCAAAGCAGGCAGACTGATTCCGGAGATGATCCCTGGTGCATTACAGGAAGTGATCCCTCAACAGTACAGGAAGTGATGCTGTGTGCTCTTTTAAAAGATCAAACCAAGAAACTGTAGGAGCCAAAAAGTAAATTTTTTATTTTCCATTCCAAATTATTTATTTTTCTAAAGCACAAGGCTACTTTACATAGAGTTCAGAAGTCAAATTTAGGATTAAAGAGGAACTAAACAAAATCTAACATTTCATGTTGTATTTTTAATGTTATATAAAGATGACTACCTATATAGAATTATATATCTTTGTAAATGAATCTTTTAGACACATTTATCATTGTGTTCACAGTGTAGCAACCAAATGTTTTCTGTCAGTATTATAGTTTTTGCTTCATTATTTATTTTTTAATGTTTTGTACACCAACGTATCCCTGATGAAAATGTCTTATATCATCATCAGCCAATGATTTCAAAATGTATGTTGAAGATTGATATCACGTTTGATTATTTTCTATGTGATGCTGTACAAGGTTTATAAAGGGTGAATTACAGTTGGAACTGTAAACGTATTTATTAATATCTGTGCAGAGAACATTTTCTTGCATGTTAACAATGATTTGACCAGCAGTCTGGATATGATTTCTGGTTTAGACTTTTAATGATCTACTATTGCCAGGCTGGATGTAATAACCAAAAATATATTCAATATATTGATTATAAGCAAACTGCAAGTCAACATAGTTGTTTCTGTAACTCAATCCAATGCATGATCTAGTGCTTGGAAAAATGATTTAATGTGCTTTGAGTAAATCGCATATGAAGATCTTGTATAAGACAAGAATCAACCGTGTGTTCATTTTACTGGTCACTTATTGCAGTTTAAAAATAAAACCGTAAATACAAAATCACTTGAAATCCACACTTTGTCTTTTTTTAAAATCAAGGATTAACAGTATTTGCAAACTGTGGTATAAGAAAAAGTATTATTTTGCTTCTTAGTAATTTGAAACGCTACAAAAAAGACACTTTAATATTTCAGATTTTATTTTCCAAATGTTTTTACTACTGCAGCAAAAATGTTTAACATTGCAGTGGTTTTAACAAATGACACAGAAGTAAAATCTACACATGGTGCCATTCAGCAGTTAGATTCAAAGGTGATGTAACAATTCCTACATCAGCCATTTAAAGGAATTAAAACATCACAAATACAAAAAAGTCAATGTGTTTGAGGTGAACTCATTCCTTGTGGGAAAATAATGATTAATAAAGTTCATACAAATCACCAATGAGTTTGGACATCAGTAATGCTTGAGTATATTGTGGCAATAAAGTTACCCTGTTGAGGTCAGATGCATTTTTTAAATGGCATATGCACAAAATATTCCAGCTTTCTCTTTACAATTATTTTTGAGTTTGTGAAAAACAGAAATGTTTTCGTATGAACAACTGCAGCCTTCGTTCAACAATTAACACACAAGGTCAAAAACTCCTCTGAGCTTCAGTAAAAGATGTACACGTGACTTTCGTTTGTGCTTGTTTTTGTATAAATGGAAACTAAAATAAACGATCTTGCCAGCCAATAATGCTGAACAAAACAGATTAAAAAATTTAATAGAATGAATCAATGTTAAAATGCTGTAAATGCACATAACTTCAGGAGTCACGAATAAATCTCTATTGAGATTCTACATAATTCAACAAATGTTGTCCTACTTTGTTACTGGAAACTCGCCACATGTACTCAGTTGCATAGCACCTATTGCGGTCTGCAGCTAAGATACGTTTGTACAACATTTTATGTGACAGATCTCATTACCAAAACTTAAGACAGGGTCATTTGTCTAACAAACTTATCCCTTTCAAATAAAGACAAAACTGTGCCACAAATTAAGAATTAAAACTAATACTTATATGATGGGATACACACAGTGGTCTAAATAAAACCTTCAATGTTACTTGCCAAATAGATCTGTTGATTTAAATTTAGCTTATTTTAACCGCTAATTCATCTTTTGACCTGACAGACAATTCAGTCCTTAATTTTAACCTGTACATTGTACAAAAGACAACACTGAGGTCAGAGACAAGACTACACAAAGCAGCTCGAGTCGACATATGTGTAAAACCCTGTAAAGTCTCTCAACCTGAATGTCTGTGGGGCTACATCATAATTCAAGAGCAAGAGAAACTGAATTCACTCCTTCAGATTATGGTGTATGAAACCTGTTTTTAACACAACCAGTTCTTAATACAGATCAACTGAATCCAAACCCCTGCCGAGTGTGAACGCTCTCAGCTTTCAGGAGAAAATTCCCCTGAATGGTTAATTGGGATAACTGCAATGACAGGAGCCTTTATAGTTGTTTTTTCTTTGTTGCCACAAGTATGCAGCAGTATGCCTTCCGTGGATTTCAGTAGAAATGACATATCTGTAAACGGCTGCCTGGATCGTTTTTCCCGGGGCTAAAGAAAGGCGACACGGGTTCGTCAAAGTATGTAACAAAGTTATAGATGCGTTTCATGGTGACTGCGTCAAAAAACGTAACGTGGCCTCTGTCGTAATCCAGAAAGACTCCGACACGCGGCGAGTTCCAATAGTCCGCCACAGGCACCCGCGAGTCCTCTTCGTTGGCGTACAGCCGGTCTTGAAGACACAGGCTCCAGTAACCGGCGGAGGGTGAAAGGTTAACAAAACCCTTCCGGTTGCTGTACTCGGTGGTGACGCCCAGATACCAGACGCCCTTGTCCCGTACGTCCACTTCCCAGTAGTGCTGCCCGCTGGAATACTGGGCGGTGGCGAGAACCCCAAAGAAGCGCGTGAAGCGTTGGGGCAAGTCGGGCTCCTGTGAGCGCACGCGACCCTCTTCCACCTTGGTGTCGAAGTCGCTGATGGCCAAAGACGGGTGAGCGGTGTCCAGGTCTAGAGTCAGATTCTGAGGCACTGCAGATTGAGAAAAGAACCAGTCAGCAAGACTATTCTGTCATTCTTTGGAACAAAGCTTTTTTTAAATAACAGCACTGTATGTAAAAACATAAGAGATTTAAAGCACTATAATAAATTATAATAATTACAATAAACAAATCAGGCGAGAGGAACACTTACTGGTGTGTAACACATGCATCATCTTCTTCCACATGATGAGCTGAAAGGGGCCTGTGAACTCTGAGAAATCCGGGGGGCAGGCAGAGGCCTGAACACTGAGGTTGACATGGCAGGGGCTGTGAGGAAGATAACCCCCAAAATAAGAGACCCATAATAAACCCATAAATACAGTCACTGTTAAGTTAAAGTTATTCAAAACATCCATTTTAAAATAAACGAGATGCACATACCTCGAGTATGAATTACTGACGCTCTAGAAAAATAACACAAAAATGTTAAAACCTAAACTGCATCAACAAATAAATTACTGCAGTAAGTTATGCTTCAGTGTGCAGGGCAACATGCAGACCCACACGGAATCTACACCCACAGAAAGCTCTGCAGATTTCTACAGAATTCCAATGGCCATCATTCCCAAAGTTCTACTTGTATTACCCACCACTTGTTTTCATATATTAAACATTTTGGTTAATTTGATTGATTATGATTTCAACTATCAATAAGAGTGTAGTATTCTAATCTCATGTAATTTAACCACATTTAAATCCATTCCATGGATTTGCCTCAGAAATCATTGCAGGGAATGTGGAAAAAGTTTGCAAATTATTTCTGTCTTGGCCTGGCAATGCCCTTGTAATATTCTGAAGATATCTGTTTAAATCAGTCAGGAAAATTCATAATATTAAAACTGTTAACTTTTTAATATTACATTAGCACCTGATTTAGTTTTCTTATAAATGCTGTGTTGGACAGATTAATAGAGGTAAGTGATAAATCTGAGGGACGTTCTTCACCTCAAAGTTAGCAGCATCACTGAGCTGGTTCTGAATTTCAGTGATGGCTTTGTCCACTTTGGCCGCCTCACTCTCAACGCGCTTCAAGTTCTCATCTATCAGTCCGAAAGTGGCTACAGCTTCTGCTTCCAGCCTTTCCAAGAGATCATCCTTCTCATCCAACAAAAACTGAACAAGGGCACCAACATCATCTTCGATCTTCTCCTTCAGGGCTTGTTTCTTGAGCTGTTATATGTCAAATGCATTTGAGTGTCAGCAACAGACCTTCTTCCAAAGATCATGGAACTCACAAATGATTGCATAACCAACTGACCGTCTTTCGTACCTTGATGTCGGTTTTGGCCTGCTCATCTGTGCCCTTTACCCGAGCACACATGGATTTCTGCCAGTTCAGCTTGATGAGTCTTAGCTTTAATTCACTCTGTATATGAAAATAAGAGAGAACTTTAACTATGAATAATTGTATTAGCTCACATTCATACACCAACTCATCGTTCCTCTAAGCTGTTAAAAATATGGAACCAAAATAA
Source organism: Ambastaia sidthimunki (assembly GCA_036877625.1). Lineage (NCBI taxonomy): Eukaryota > Metazoa > Chordata > Actinopteri > Cypriniformes > Botiidae > Ambastaia > Ambastaia sidthimunki. The sequence continues at coordinate 33,310 of JAZGTK010001058.1, read as the reverse complement.
GTGACATTTTTAATTTATCACATGTAATTAAAAGAACAATAAGATAACAGAGACAAGAAGTCACAGGAAGGAACTTCTTGGACATTTGTGGACATATGAACGATATAACAGTAGTGGCAACAAAATAAACTGGCCTCTAGGTTGGGCAGAAGCTTATTGTTTGGGTTTAAATAACCTTAAAAAAACTAGTAGAAAAGTTTCTTAACATTCTGTGTTGTTGATTCATTTCCTTCATACAATGTTCCTGTTTCTCTATACAACATTTTTCTAAGTACATTTTTTTTATTCTGAAATGCTTTCCGGTTGCTTTGCTTAAGCAACATATTCAGTGTCCAGTTTTAAAAATGACCTTGAAGCATGTACAACAAGTACCACTGTGGTGCAAAGATACAGATGATGTACTGCTATGTGTCTGAAATGCGTCACATTTCACAGTTTCAGGGTTCTAACAGTTTTCTTCCCTCCTGAGTTTGTCATTGTGAGTCTAAAGCTCCAAGCAAGAACATTTTGGTGGTGTGGATCTCACACACTACTATCAGACACTGCCGATTTGCAATTTAGATACATTTCCGAAATTCCGGAAAGTGTTAGTTCTCATGCACATTAGGAATTTATATGAACTATGCAGACAAAACGTTTCTCCTAGTTGCAAACCCAGGGTTAGACATGTACAACAACACTGACCCAGCAGTCATTTAGACAGAAACAACAAGATGGATATACTAGACAAGTTTCCACTGTAGTCTGAATCTACAATACAACAAGAACTAACCTTCATGTCTTCAACAACTTCTGGAACAGGTGCAACATCATGGTGTCTATAAGAATTACAGACAGTAAAATGATCACTGCATTGTGACAACACCACATGACACATCAGGTCTTCAGACAATGGCAGTTCCTTAAAACTTAGTAAGCTAGTGACGAGCACCAGAATGCTGTCTAGGTAGGCAACACTATAGATTTTAAGACACGGCCATTCTCTCAGGTTTATTCTATGGGAAATGTTGATTATTACATGTCACTCAGTGGTTAAGAGAGACACAATGGTCATTGTATCTCACCTGTGGGCTCTGGATTCTCGGCACACCACGCAGATGGGCTTTCTGTCCGTGTGACAATACAGTTTGAGCTCCTCGTGGTGTCGCTCACATTTTCCGTCCATTTTCACGGGTTTTGCCGGAGCAGAGGGCCTGCACGTCTTCAGATAATCGAAGTCGCTCAGTTTATCCACCAAGTTCTTCACCAAGTAGTTCTTGGTAAAACTCATTTTGGCGAACACCTGCAATAAAGACAAAGTTGCAAATGAAATTAAAATTTATTTATATTTATTATAAAATTTATATTTATTAAAATACCGGTACTGTATTGACGTATCAGCTGACACAATAAACGTGGTTGAAAACGCTGCTGAATCTTCTCGATTGGTCGATATTTCATATGATCAACAATATAGTAACGTCTGATTGTTATAAGACGTTCAGTGTTGAACAGTTAGCAGACACAGACGTCAATGCATATAAATCCGTTATTTGTCTTCAACCAGAAATGTAACTAACCGGCCTATAATCTAGCAACGTTTATCAAAACAAACACACCATCCTGCACTCCGGACACTGATAACCCACATCGTCGCCTCCGTTTTCCTCCCAGTGCATCAAAATGCACATGCGACAAAAATTGTGGCCGCATTTTAAAATCACGGGGTCGTCGAAATAATCGAGGCAAATGGAACAGACTAATTCCTTCTGTAGTTCTACTCTTGAGTCTCCGGCGGTGGCCATGTTTCGCAAAGCAACCTTGCAACTGCTCAACAAGGCCGATAGCGATTTTCTATGGCAGGAGAGAGAGACACTTCCTGGTTCAGTCACGTGGTAGTCAGTGACGAACCTGATTGGTTGTACGAGCTAGGCTTCCAGATGTTGGTCTGTAAACATAGACTGCACGCTTTTGTGTAACAATCTGGGCGAACAGACACTGGTGTAGTGTGTGAACACTTGGCCTGTCTTAAAAAACATTGTTGAGACAAACAACAATAAAGTTGCCACCTGGCCCTTATGTGTAAGACCCTAATGTGTTTAGAGAGGAAGCAGATTCTAGCTAGAACGATCCTGTGCATTCGACCATCATCTATACATTTATACATATCCTGTGACCCGTAATTATTAACGGCATATTTTCCACAAAGTAACATATAAAAGTTAAACATTTGAGGTCATTGTATGCATATATGTACGTAGGTTTTCAACATTTAATATTACTAAAAGTACCGAATTTACAAGTGAAAATACAGTAATATCTGATTTCATCTAAGTTATAGAGTTTTTGTGTAAGAGTATGTCATACATACTGTTGATGTCAAATAATAAAACAATTGAGTTTTATTAGAAACAGATCACATACTGAGAGTCTGAGATTATATGCTTTTATTTATGGTTTATAAGAGTGAGTGTAATTTTCGACAGTTCCTTTTGAAGTCTGTAGTGATAAAATAAAACAGACAGGGGGCGCTCGAGTATATAAAAAGAGAGAAAGACCAGAAATCTGGTGCTGCATGTTGATGAAATCAAATCTCTACCCTCATGAAACCACGAATAGATGCAACCAAATCCCACACACAGCCTGCCACGGGCAGTCTGAGCCAAGAGTGTTATTGTGCACACTGTAAGGGCTCATTTGAGTCTATTGTGTTAAAAGGCTTGATGGCGAAAAAGATTTTGCAATAGCAGGGACTGAGACAGCTGACAAATAAGATTTGTTCTTTTACCTGTAATAAAAGATGAGACTCTTCCTTGTTAAACCTTGCAGGCTATTTAATTTTGTTCACTCCACCAGATGTTTTAAAATGACTGCTTTTGCTCCAAAATGTAATTCAATTAGATTTCTCATTAACTATGCATTAACCACAGCTGAACAGATTAGCACATTTTCAGTAGAAAAATAAGACATTCAAAGAGACCATCAAGTCTCAAGACTTAGTTTATTTTTTGCTTGAAGGCCCATTACATAAAAAATGCATTTAGCGTTGAAAATCTTTAGCAGTGAACCATGTACAAAAGCACATCTTAACATAAATACCATTTCACACATAAAAAAGACTATTGTGCCCAAAATGTCGTGCTTATGTCTGTTAAGCCAAACTTACGATGCTCTACATATTAGCATCCACTGACTGGATTGCATAGCACAATTTCTTTTTAAAATATTAACAGCCCGATAAAGAAAAACTTATCAGGAGATGATCTGGATTTGCTGAAGGGGACGGACGACATAATGTTGCTTCTTCTTGTAAGTTCTAGGCTAATGAACATACACAAATACTTGAATATATGTCTAAGAATGATTCCAACACAGTTAAAGTTTTAACAGAGAATTTAATAAAAATGAGTGTAGCTTTACTATTGTGGATCTGTCTACTGTTGTGGAAGTCAATTAGCAACCCACCGCAGAAGGTGGATCACAGTTGTTCGTGTGTCACAGTTGTTCTTTTATCAACTAAATCTTGCAATATTTAAGAGGTAATATTTGTGTACACATACTGCTCTCACATATACTAATGCATAAATAATACCAAATGAATATGAAAAAACATGTGCAAACAGATGAAACGTGACAATGGACTGAATGTAAACTTTGTGACAGTATCAACAATATGAAATGCATATTCAGCATTGACCCATTCAGAGCTTGACATTAGCTCCTAAAGAAAGAAAACATCTATATTACACATCAAACAACCGACAAAATGATAATACATTTCTTCAAAGACATCAAGTAACCCGATCTCCAAATACAGCAGTAATACTGTAGTACAATTAAATATTTACCACTTGTGATGCATAAATGTGAACACACACAATATCAGTGTCACTGTGATTATTAATCCATTAAATGTGTATAAACCCATAAGCAATGATTATTTCTTTCTGCCAGAATCTCAACTTTCTTTTCAGACGCAAATCTTTAAAAGATGCCTCTTTGTCATCCATATAATGAGTGACCTCAACAATCTGTCCATGCAAAATATGAAGACAGAGTAATTGGGACGTGTCATGAAGACTGGATGGAGATTTCTTTGGGCTGGCAATGAACTGGGTCATTAGTTCTCCTTAAAGGTACAGTTCACCCAAAAGTACAATTTTGTTATTATTTACTCCCCCTCATGTCATTTTCATGCTGTAAGATTTTTTTTCTGTGAAACACAGATGTGGGAATTTTTAAAGACTCTTTGGACTATACAGAAACTTTGGCAGAAATGTCTCCGTAAACAGAACAGAAACTTTTCAAAAATCTCACACAAAGGTATTATGTTGCTTACAAAGGTATTATGTTGCTTAACTTCCTTTTTTGTCCCATTTGGAGCTTGATATATGTACTTACTATAAACTACTGTTTACAACAACAACAACTGTGCTATGATTTTAAAAAATGCGTTGTATAGATAAACAGAAGCATTCAGAGCATGAGGGTGAGTAAATAATCTTTTTGTTTGTTTGTTTTGGGGGATCTGTTCCTGTTAGGTAACACTTGTCAGAGGCACTTGTTTAAAACAAACAAAACATCCTATTCGTTTGCTGTACAACAGGTAGTCCATTAGTCCCTCAGACCTCTGAACCATCACCATTATCAAGACTGCTTCTAACTATAACAGGCTGAGTGCTGGACGAGACTCTTGGGGCTTTTTTCACAGGCGTCCTCCTTGAGCGAACCATCAGCACAGATGCTACGACAATGAGGACTGTGAGGAGCAGCCCCATGAGGGCCCCTGCCACAGTTCCTGCGTTCTCTTCTGCGTCTCGCCCACTGAGCTCCCTCGGAGACAAGCCGTCTGTGAACAGTTCCTCCCCTGACACAGCACGCCGACGGTTGCGGTCCAAAGCAATGTGCATGATGTTGGTTCCTCGGTTGTTTTCAGGCCCGATCTCCTCTGCCAGTACCGGAACTTCACCGTTGGACCGCCTGGAGCGCCTTCTGGCCTCTGCCGGCAGAAGGTCACCTGACATCAGTGAGTGGTACTCTAGACTTCGCTTGCCAATGCCACGTCTGGCGTTGTCTTTTGAACGCACTGTGTAGATGGTGTGAATGTACCACTCCCTCCCTACCGCCACCTAGTGGGTAAGAAGGATAATGGAAGATCTTAACAAGGCTTTAACCACCTAAGATATAAAGTGAATTATAGCTATTATTATCATGTTAACCTTGTATACGATTAGACTGAACAATCTAAAGCAGGTACACTACATGTTTCGTGGATGGGACCTCACGGACAATGACTTAAATGTCACTGAAATTTCCATAAACCACCATAAATATTAGACCTGGAATAGGGGAGTGGAATCCAGCCGGAATCCATCAGAGCCTGGCTGCTTCACTAAAGAGATGGCAGAGGGGTCGTCCACAGCAAGTACAGCGTTGAAACCCACATCTCCAAAACTCTTTGCCTGAGTCTCGGGCTGTGCTTTGTCCTGGTGGAAGATGAATTGTATGTAACCATTTTGCCAATAATTTTAGTGTTTAATCTTGAGAATATTTGAGAACCGACCTCCTAAATTAATGATGCTTTTACTAAGCTTTTATTAAATTATACTTTTGTGCTGCCTTGCTTGTTCAAATCCTTTTACTACATGCATTTTATTTTGACACCTAATGTACTCACAATAATTTTGAATCGGTAGAGCAGGGAAGGTGAGTCCGCAAGGCATCCAAACTCAGATCTGGTGGGGTTGTACTTGGGAACATATCCATCAGCTCCAGTGCACAGAAACACCTTCTCAATGTTACAAAAGAAGGAGTCACCCAAGTTCTGCACAGGGTCCACCATCACCCTTCCATAGATCATGTCACCTTAAGGAGAACATGCTCAGTTGTCACTACTACCCAGACCAGTGCTAAAATGTAACAAGTACCAATAAAGGCAAATCTAGACTAAAACACAGATATTGAATGAATTACATGATACATGTTTCAATAAACATACCCTCAGAAAACGCAGCATCACTCTCCTGACCAAAACCCATAGATCCATCTGACAGCCACAATGACTTCTTAGACAACAGGAACATCTGTGTGTTGAGACTGAACTCCACAGCAACAGGGTCACTCACCTAAAGACAGTAAAAAACAATGTTTTTTTGTAGGTTTTGGGTTTAGTTGATCTCTATAAATCTGCAAAACAAAACAAGGAACCAAACAAAAACTAAACTAAACCTAAGATAGAAGACATAAGACTAAGTAACATAAGCACTGCATGTTTTGTTTTGTATCTATTGTTTTTTGTTTTGTGTCTTGCACCTTTTCTGAGAGAAATGCAATTTCAATTCTCTGTATGTTCTGAACATGTGCAGAATTGACAATAAAGTTGACTTTGACTTGATAAGACATAACTGGAAAAAGTAACATCTAAATATAGGGACACTTAGATTTTATTTGTACTGAACCACATGATGTTTAATTTATTCTCTGCAATACTTAATAACAGTCCCTTTATTTCTTCACTGGTTCCTGAAGTTTTGTTTACCTGTTGAAAGCGAATATCTAGATCAAAAGTAACCGGTTCTCTGGGGTTGCAGACCAGAGGAACAGAGTACTCAGCGTTCAGTGCTGCCGTACAGGGGATCAGCTTCACCGTGTATGAGCCCGAATAATCACGAACCTGCAGGACACAGACACACAGATGTCACAGCAAAACAAGGTGCATTTTAAATGCTTCACAAGATGGAGTTAAATCTGTGTTTTGACCAGCGAGAATCTGCCAGCAAACTCACGGCAAAGTCTGATATGAACATCCACTGCTGAACAGGCTGGTTGTAAGTGGGCTCGGTCCTAATCAGAGTGAGGTTAAAGGTCAAGCCAGGGTGGTCGGTACTCAGCACCACGGACTTCACAAAGGATTCTGGGTAATCAGGTGAGAGTTGCACGTTAAATCAATGAATTGATAATTTGATTAACGTTAAGACAATTTAAATAACTTTAAAGTGCTATATGTATGCCAATACTGTTTAAGCAACACAAATAGCCCCTTTCCTGATTGTTTGATGCTACCTGCAAAATTTAGACCCCTTAGATTTGCTGCTGGAATTAACTGGAATTTACTTGTAATCTTTGTTGATAAATGAAACTACGTCTATGAAGATGGAGGATAATAAAAGACTCACCAGAATGTACTGCCACAAACAAGCCCCTAAAACGAGCTTCTGTGCGGAAGTTCACAACCAGCCTCCCCTCATCATTAATCCTCATGCTGGTTGGATAAAAGGCTCCTGCATAAATGAACACATTTTGCTGCCTTTAATTTTGCACAAATCATTCTTGAACGGCACATTTAAAAATGTATGAATGTTTTTGCATTACTAAAACATCACACCAAGTGGCATGTGCAACAAAGATGCAAGATGCTTCTCAAAACTAATGCTGTTCTTTGCCATTTTTGCAAACTTTTTTGCATGAAATCAGTTCCCCTGAAGTTTAATAGTGTCCAAATACTTAATTTTAAACATTATGGTTTTATATTGCATAACTAATATTATATAATTTTATTATTAAACAAGCACATTCATTGACTAAAATATTGCATTGGTAAGCATGGCTTATGGGTCTACTTTGTGTGTACCACCACTGAACTGTTGCGTGCTGTTGTTGTATATGTTGTTTTCAGTGGAATATACAACTACCATGTGATACTGAAACTCTGATAAAACAAAATGTAACCAACTGCCGTGTAAAAGCACTGAATTTCTAACTCACCCTGCAGTTCTGCCTGCGGAGGGCTGTCGACACCATCCCTCCACAAGATGGCAGTGTCATATACAAAGGTGAGTCTCAGCTCGGAATGCAGGTCAAAATGCTGCCAGCCTCCCGCGCCCACAGGCGAATGAAACACATATGAGACATGGAGCGGAACTCGCAGGGTCACGTACGACTGCACCAGGTTCAGCACCTGTCAGAAAAGATTTCAAATGACACTGAACACCACCTACTAATAAAATAAATATTGCAACAAGGCACACACACACACACATACTTACATATTTATATATGTGTATACGTGTGTGTGTGTTTACTTAACCATACATTGGGAACAAATTTGTACCTAAAAGCAAACGTGTGTGTATACACATAAACACACACACACACACACAATCAGCTCTGGCTATTTGCCAAAGCAAAGTTCTAAAAGATTAGCTGTCTCAAAGCATAATCTGTTTTGATTGAATGAAACATTTGCTGATTTACATAGTCAATTATAATCAAAATACCAGGCAATAAAAATGTGCTTGTCAGTAATGAGGTCGCTCTGAACACCTGCTGGACTAAGTTTAATCAAGATGAGGAAAATCCCCCATGAACATTCCCAAATTCCCATCCTGATGGAGAGTCAGGCTGTTCATATTCCTCTTCAGTTCAATATCCTCAGCAGGATTCGAGCACAGCCTTTAAATGAAGTGATTTTGAATCCATGTCGTGTTTTAGTGAGAACTATTGCAGATTGTAAGAATAATTTTAATAATAGCACTGAAAATCATTCCGAGGTTTACACTCAAGATTGAGGGAAAGCCATTAAATCGAGACATAAAATTTTAAAATTGAAATAGAGGGCACACACAAAAGCCCAGTGGGTTACAGCAAAAGTCAATCTTCTCCTTTATTGACCACAATAAGGAGTGTGGCAGTCAAATCCAAGGAGAGTTATGCCTGCCACTTAGTGCTGTGCATAATAATAGATTATATAACTGAAGGTACTCAGAATTCTGAAAGAAGAATGGAATACACACAGCATCAAAGCCAGGTTTAGGCCAAGCTGACCTGATACTTATTTCAACATAAGTGAGGGGAAAAAAACAGATTTCTCCACATTCAACCTGCTGACTTAACAGAATTCAGTCAGGTCTGTAGAAGGTGTGGCTAAATCTACAGCATTGTAAACCTCTACAAGTGTTTAGAGATGGAGGAACCAGAATAAATGCTGTCTGGTAATTCTTTAAATCTGGTTATTTTTTAACGCCTCGAAGACAGGAACAGGCTAAATAAACCACTATTCAGAATAATTCAGAGGTTCCTTAAGAACTGCGTGGTGCCTCACCTGCCCATCTGTTCCGATGGTTCCCCCGCAGTCTGTGAGGAGCTCAGACATGTCGTAATAACTCACAAACTCCCACAGACAGGCCTCAAGGTTCAGGTTCCTGTAAAAGCGAAGTGTGCTCCAGCCCCTGAGAGCCGCACTGTACTGGTACGGCAGAGTCTCCCTGCTCTCAATGTTCTGCGTGGCCTCAGTCAGGAAGCCGTGGCGTGTCGAGACCTCTTTAAAGTCCAGCAGATTGGAGCACCTGTGGTTTCCCACCCGAGTGCCATCGGGACTGAGGGTCAGCTCGAAATTGGACAAAGCGCGTGTGGAGACAACAGGGAGCATGCCTGGTAATAACCCATACAAAAATAATGAAAATTAACACATTGTTTATAATGTATTCATTGAAAAGATATTTATTATACCGCATATATATGGATAAAAACAGCATAAGAGTAAGTAACAAATTAATGACAGAATTGTAATTTTGGGGTGAACTGCTCCTTTAAATGCACATTTTGCCTGCAGTGGCAGGTTGTCATGGAATTGTAATGGAAAACTGTCATTACAGGCAGCTTTGATGTGCTGGAGAACGGTTATATTAACATGACCATATCTGGTCAAACTTGTCCACATGGCCTAGATTCCTGACATGAAATATACCTTGCGACAACTGACTCCCCAAATACTTCAATATGACTTTGGACTCTTCTTTTAAAAACTTATTTTGCCGGAAGGTAAAAAAGTGATGGATTTGGATTTGGTTTGCAAATTGGTGACATGACATTTGCTCATGTTTATGCATCATTCACATTTGATTGTCTTTTCAGTAAGAAACTGACTGTAATATGTTGTTTTGACAGCAAATAAGGTAAAAATCCAACAATAATACTAGTTTTCCCCAGGGGATGCATGAGAAGGGTTTCTCCGTGGGTCTCAGCTAAGCCAACATGTTGTCAGCCAGAGGGAAAATGATCGTCTCACCATCTATATGGGGCATGGTGACAGTAAGCTTGATGAGATTGGCATATTCTGGGTCTTCGGCGCCCGTATAACGCAGTTTGGCAGAAAAGGGCTCAGCACCCACTGTGCCCAATTTACGTGGCTGGCACATCCCTGTTCAAAAACATCAAAGACATGACACATCACTTCAAGCATATTACCACCTACCAGTCTAATTCCACATTGCAAGTGCTATATTATAACCAGCAGTTCTAGATGAGCATAATGTTCCCTGGTGCCGTGATACAAAGCAAAGCATTTTCATGTAAGCCCTTTTTAATGTGATGCTTTCAGGCTCACCTTCTTCTGTGCTAATGGTCACAATGGGGCTGCTGAGTTCCAGCCCCTCATCCCCGTTGGAATTTACAGCACGGGCCGCACACTGCACTCTCGAGCCCGCTTGGAAATAAATGGAGTCTAAGGTGATCATTTTGGAGGAGGTAAAGAAGGTGTCAAAGTCGACCTCTTTCATTGGGCTGGTGACACCATCCGGGCCACTAGGGGCGCTGATGAGCCATCGGTAACGAGTGAGAGTGTCATTGATGCGTTCGCTCACGCAGATGGAACCCGTTTTGTCGTAGTCAGGATATTTGGGGTTGCAGGCCTGGACAGTCATATTGAAAATATTTCTAATAAGAATATTACACAATACAAAAAATATAATAATGGAATAAACACACATACACAAATTTAAAATGTGCATGACACTAGCAAATATGGCCTAAACTAGTATTATTAAGATGAAGTGTTTTGAAATTTTGAAGATTTTTGGAGTATCTTGATAATTTGACACATATTGCAAAATGGTACAGATAAAATATAATAATCTTTCAGTACTATGGAATATTTCAAAGTACAATAGTAAGGGGGAACCACCCTTTTGAAAATTAAACAGTTTTACTACAGTTTACACCAAAAACCATGGTTCCTATAGTTAAAACACAGATAACCATGGTTTTGTTAGAAACAAGTTTTAGCATGATATTTATAGTAAAACTTTGGTTATATAAATGTGAATCAATGTGCCAAATAAATGGTTAGTACGCTTTTACTATAATAAAACCATGATTAGTTTTTGTATGGGCAACCCAACAAATGAATCACATGTCTGTTGTAATAAAATTATTACAAGGAACAGCATGGATGATTTAAAAGATGAAATCCTGTATTTCAAAAGAAAACGCTTTGAGGCCTTTATTACTACATTTTTAAAAACATTTTTAACATGATTTGAAATATCCAACAATAAAATTACACTCCTCTTCATTCACCTCAAGGTGCTTTTGAGAACTTTATAAATGCAACCAATTAATTAAAAGTTGAAATGAAATTCAGATTTATAAAATGCATTCAAATTCAGTGTTTGTCATGGGTAGATGTGAAAGACTGTGAACAGACCAGATTAATAACACTGACAAACCCACCGTAACACAGATGACCGGGTAGCCAGCAGATGGGTGGAAATTCTCTCTGGTTTTTCTGACATCATCATAGTGTAGCAGTGACATCACATGAGGCAGTGAGGGGAACGTGACATCAGCTATACTGTTGCCCTCCTCAATGTACACTATGGCTTTAGTCATCTGCCAGTATAAGACACACAAAGCTTTAATTGACAGATTTTGATTGAATCTATGAAGAATCAACACTTTACAGTTCCATAGGCTAACATTAGTTAATGCATTAATTAACATGAACTAACAATGAACAATATATTTCTTACAGCTTTTATTAAGCTTTGTTAATGTTAGCTAATACTAATACAATTGTTAATTGTTTATCATGTTAGTTTTTATTGGGAAATTTTGAAATTAACATGAACTATTATCAATACCTGCTGTACAAGTATTGCTTATGGTAAAGAGTAGTTAACTTATGTTAACAAATGGAACCGTAAAACGAAAAATTAAACAAAGAAATCAAATGTGATAGTCAGAATGGAGTGTGTCTCAGTGAACATTCAGAACAGTTCTCACCTGAGTTTCAGCAATCATGTTCTCATCTGGTTTTAGGTGGATAGTAAAAGCTTCTCTCATTTCTTTTACACCATCAAACAGGATCTCCACCTCCACTACATGCTCGCTCTCGCCCGTCTTAAATTCAACATCTGCACACACACACACACACACACGCACAAACACACACACACACACACAGAAAACAACTGATTACATAAACTACTGAAAAGATAAATGCCCTCGTCAAGTTTTCCAGTCCTGTACTCAACCTAAACGCTTCCACACTTGATTGCACTTGTCATTTGCATCCTGAACTCTATATAACCCGATTTAGCAGGGAAATGGATGCTTGCGGTAGCTGCTTGGAAGAGCTATAAAACACCTGCCAATCTACAAAGGATAATTAGATGCGGCATATTCGAAATGCAAATGACGAGGTTTGGCGATGTGGAATTCGCACGGGTCTCTGTGGATTCCTCACCCTGAGAGACGGGATGGTAGTCTTCTCCAGAAACAGCAGAACCATCCTTGGTGTGAACCCACACTTGGGACACTTGAGAAGTGTCTCCTGTCCTGCGGATGGGAACGTTCACCAGCGTCACCTGCCCCGACTCCTTCGGCTCGCTGATGCTGAACTTGGTCTTGGCAAACTTGATGACGGGCTCTGAGAGAGGAAGGTGAAGGGTTTGAGAGACGTTAAAATCTCTTTGTCTGCTCACATCTTCATCTTAAGCTTTTCTTGTTTCAGAACAAAAAGACAATATCATGGATTAATGAAACAATAGCCAAACTCAAACCTGTTAGGCATCAGTATTATTTTTGATTATAATTATTTTGGTGTATTTAGAATGCAATAGTTTGATGAATAATGCTTTTGTTTCTTTACTGTCAGACGTGTCTCTGATCTTGATGAGTGTCTCGTTTTGGATGCCTATGGAGGCTCCGTACGGCGAGTCGCTCTTTGGGCTGCCCAGCACCAGTCGCAGTTCCTCATCCTGCTCATGGATCAGATTGTCCACCAGTCTCAGCACACACGGCTTGTCTGTCTCACCTGGAGTCCAAAAGAGGAAGAAGAAAAAAATCTGAACGCTCCACACTCTTTCTTTCTAGATATAAAGCATCATTTCAAAGCTAAAATTACCTCCAGCTGATCATTACAATGTGCTTAACATACATAGATATAATGTATTTTATATTTGTATTTATATTATATTGTATTGTATTTTATATTAAAATTATGACATTTACATATAAGACCCATATACCACCTGTCCTAATACCAACATTAAACATATTAAAGTATTTAATTAAATTACAATTTTAATTCATTAAAGTATTCAAGATCAACAAAAATATACCTATGTATCTTTAAATTAAAAATATATAGTATGATCTTACCAAAATAGGTTTATTTTACATATACTATATTGCTAAAATTGGTTATAATGGTGTTGACACATACAGATTAATCGTGAATAATGACTCAAACTTTTTTCATTTCTGTAGCCTTCATTACTCAGACGTCTGGGAGGTTTGTTTACCAGGCAGGAAGGTGATGACGGAGGCGTCAGTGTTGGGTCTCTCATCAAAGTCGGATGCCACCTGTGCAGAGCCCTGCCGCGTGTAGCAGCGTACGGTGGACCTGTGGCTAATGTCGCCAGTGCGGCGTATCATTGCCGTGATGTGACCTTCACTCTCCTCTGCTGTTACCACAGCTTGTTTGAACTCTACCCTCGGCACTGAAGGAAGAGAATAAACAACATTACAATCTCTAATACAACAACCTACTGCCATGATACAGACAGTAATGTGTGAGCTGTAAAAGAAAGAATGTGGGTCAGTTATACTTTATGTGTACATGTGGGAGATGATCATTTTTATGATCTAAAGACACTGATGTTGAGAACTATAATGAAAAACAAAAAGTAAATCTGTGTTTTATAGTAAATAGAACTTCTGTCTGGTACTGTATGTACGTGTCTTTCAGCTGCTATGTAATATGTTTTTTTTAATACATTCTGTATATCTAACACATACAGAATGTTTTAATCTTCACAAAAACTTCTCTTTTGGCATTAACACTCACGGTCTGAAACTGAATCATTTATGAAGATCGTGACTTTTGACGGCTCTCCCAGAATTCCGTTGGAGGGCATCCGAAGAACGAGCTCAAATCTCTCCGTCCCTTCCAGAACCGGCAGGCCCAGGTCATCCAGAATGGTGACCCGGACTGTTTGCACGTCCACTCCTGGTGCAAAGTCCAAGTTTCTGCTGATTCCCACATAATCCACCCCAGCTAGCAGATGAGTACACAAATACAGGGTTGAGGTCACCCAGAGGTCATACAGTAATTAACGCGCAGGATATTCGCTAGCGATTAATCCTCTCTTTGAGGCACTGCTGTTTCTTTGAAGGATCAATGTACAGTAGCTCACAGCTCAGTTTGGGCTGACAGCACAGAATACTTGGACGAACAGAGAGATGTTTCTACGAGCTGTGCTTTTGATGTCACATATCATCACTGCTCAAGGACTGAAGTAAAAGAAGCAATAATGCTAATCAACACTAACATTAGTGAAACATTAGTTTGCAGTGACAATATCAAATCAATACAGTGGCCATATTATACACTTCTGTAAACTTGATATTATTTTCCCAAGTCAATTTGTAATGTTTGTCTGTTGTATTTTTTTAGTCAAACAGACTGTTTTTTAAATATGCTGTTTGCTACTGTACCTTTAAGAATTCTATATTCTACATTAGAATGGAGCAATAAAAAGGAATATTGGGAAAAGGCAATGGGATTTCTCACCTTCTGCAGATACAGGGTCTGTTTTGCGGGATCTCACAGTGACTGTAGCTTGTTTAGAGAGATCTGTGCCTGTCCTCCACACACGCACATCAACATGGCCGTCACTCTCGTCCACATAGTACTCCTGTTTATCAAAGTACAATACAGGAACTTTGGGGGAAAACAAACAAAGAAAGACAAATATGATTAAATGTTTGTACTTATCTGTAGATTGACTGTAGTTACACAAATAAAAATATTTATTATATATATGTATCATGTCTGAACCAACTAGATAAAACACCTTGGTAATTTAAACCTAGCGTTACTGTAGCTCAACTGGTAGAGCATTGCGTTAGCAGCGCAAAGGTTGTGGGTTCGATCCCAGGGAATACGAGTACTGATAAAAAATGTATACCTTGAATTCACTTTTTAGGTCGCTTTGGATAAAAGCGTCTGCCAAATGAATAAATGTAATTTGTAAAAGTAGTGTTTGTGATGTACCCTCTTATAAGTCTTCTTTTGTGGTAAATAGCAAATCAGAGATTAACAAGCAACAGTGTATCTAAAACCACTATTTAAAAACCAACAGTTTCAGCCATCTGAACACCAGCGTTCAGTTCACACTGAATTGAGCACAACAGTTTCCATGACAACAAAGTGACACCTTGTATCCAGGTTTTCTCACCCGTTGCATCTAAGAGCAGAGGTCCCTGCGAGAGGTTTGTCATCTCATATCTGTCTACAGAAAGTCACTTGCCTGTAACCTTTCGGTTTAGAGCACGCTTCTAACCCAGCTGGGTTGCTGGGTTTCATTTGAAAAGATTTCCATGTTAGTTTCATGGAACTGTGGCCTAGCAGTTAATGCATATGCTTCAGAAACAGAGCTGTGGTTTTCATATGGGAGATGCGAGTTAAATCCAACTGTTGTAAGAGTATTAAAAACAATAAAAAAAACCAGAAACATTTATAGCTCATAAGAGTTTAAGTGATTTAAATGCTATAAACAAGGAGCATTATAAAGAAATTACTGCAGTGAACTATTCAGAGACACATAAGATAAAAGGTGGAGTATATATATACATATATATATATATTTAATATATATATTTAATTATATATATTAAATATATATCTGTAAAAAGACCTTAAAAATATAGAAGACAGATATATATTTTTATAAGCAGCATTAAGCAAGACCATTTTTTTATTTTATCACTGTTGCAACAGCATATGTGAATTATGATGAATCATTCAAGCATTACAATAATTGCGAGGGCTAATGTGACATGATTCATCTCTAAAGCACATTACAAACAACATCTGGATGCTATCAGAGAAAACAAACTTCCACAAGATGTACCATCAGGAGGACACAAATAGCCAAACAATTCATCAATGATCTTCATCAATGAATAAATGAATATAACCACCTGAGGATAATCCACATCTGATGTCAAAACAGACAGTTTTGATGGACAAATAATGAATTACACAGTTAGATCCACAATTCAAGTATGAAAATAGCTTGTTTTCTTTCACACCCTCAATTGTGGCAAATACTGGCGGCTACTCACTCTGAAATGTCCTGTTCCTATCAGAAGCCCAGCATGTCATTTCTATTTCTGAAAGACTCTTTTTGGCAAAAGACTGACAGTGCTGTTTAAAGCTTTGGGTGATGGATAAAAGTCTGTGTGTTCTCCGGTTTGGAAAATTCATGTTTGAACTCGCTGGTGTGTCTGTTGGTAGCAGGGGGTGCAGCCCGGTTTACACAGTTTTGACAGCTTTGTGAAACGGCTTTCAAAAACTGAGAAGGAACAGACGGAATGAAACATTCGGATTTCTGCTGAATGTAGTCAGTTGTCTCTTTTATCAACTGCTGTAGCTATTTTTACAGTTAAAAAAGTTTTTAAATTATTAACTTGTGCCACAGAAGGGGACATTTTTAATTTCACAATCTTCATTTATGAAAATATTTCAAAGTATTTGCACAGTAACCACAGATGTAAATGGATTGCTCCTTTTTACCATGGTAAGATGTGAAACAGTTGGCTCTTTAAACATTATTTGTTATGAAAAATGGCATTATACACATTTTGAAATGACAACAGCCATAGTTAAAATAGTAGTTAAGTATAGTTAATAAATTAAAGTGGAAATAGTACTAATCCACAACAGTTATTAAAAATACCACAGCAACTAAAGTATTACTATAGTAAAACCATGGTAAGGGTTTTCAGAAGACTATTCACATTCTATTGCAAAAGAAAAAAAATGCATTTCAACATCATCAATCTTGATAAAATGAACTGACGTGATCTATTTTTGAAATATTGTTTAATATGACACGAGGTCGGCTGGCACACTATCTAACCATTAAACATAAGCATTGATTTGGTCGTCAGTTACACAGGTGGTTACTAATGCAGATACGGTCTTTATGTCCTCAGGCTCTGTCAGCACTCACTGATTTATTACTGACAGATATATGTGGGCAATAATACCTCTGTGTACATTCCACACCATAATGACAGAACAGGAAACAACACACGGCATTTCTGCAGACAGCTGCGTCTGTGATGCTGTTAATGGTGCTGACTGATGAAAAACCATTTCGACTTGGCGTGGAGGTCTTAATGGTCTGCTGGTTTTGAGGCGCATCTCCACACAGCGATCTTCTATCCACACCCCTAAAAACTAATGTATGACAGGATCTATGTATGAACGTGAATGCAATGCTTATATATAAAGTCAGTGCATGTTTTGTTAAAAATAGCTTGTGGAAAAGCTGGTGGGCTACCTATAAAGGCAGCGTCCTAATTGTCATAGCATCTCATAAGTGACTGATTTGAAGTGCTCTACATGGGCAGCAGCTAGATGTGAAACTTTGTATGGGAGACTCGACTCGCAATTGATTACAACATAGTTAACAACACATGTTAGCATCTTGCTAAACAAATGGAGCAATAATCTAATCGACAAATAATGGGTAAAACAATCATTTTGATTACACAAAAATTTTTGTAACCTATACTGGATTTTCTTTTTCACTTTTTCAACTCATGCAATGCATTCTGGGATTGCCTTCTTGGCGAAGTATATACTACTGTCTCAGAATTAGGTCTCTGTAGGCAGCTTACTAAGATTTGGAACACAGCAAGTGTTTATGTTAGTGTACTGGATTGTTTTGTGCTAATATTTGAGAACCTCCAGACATAAACATTGGCACATTCTCTGACAATGAACATCTGTCAGAAAGAAGCTCATGCTGTCAGGGATTTATTTCAAACCACAGACAGGTGTCTCAATAGATAGACTTCCTTCAAACGAACATGTACACCATGTTTATTTCTAGTCAGCTCCTCCCAGAGCTCAAACTGTCATACAAACAACAGAGCAGAAAGCATCAGGTCAGCTGAGCTGGTCTCCAGTTTAACTGACTCAGTAATGAACATTTATGGTTATAATCTGTTGTGTATTCTGTCACTGCTGTTCAAACAATGCTCAGCTTGCTGTGTTTGTTTCGATCCGGTTCATTAGCTCTCTTAGCGAGAGACAGTGGAAAGTAACTCCTTTCATTCCATGGATTTCATTCCATCATGGATGTTCTCTGACAGCCCTCAGGTAATGTGTTCTATTTATGTTTGTTTATAGTTCATTCGGTTGATCATAACTGTGTTCCCTCACAAACATCCAGTGTCACGTCATCTATCATGTTTAGCCCCCCAATCCCCCCTTCCACACACACACACACACACACACACACACACTTCACATATAATTGGGTGAATGAAACTTTTTAGAATTATTGAGTTTTGAAGGACTACAAATGGGCCTGCAGTTTAACTTCCCTTTCCATGTTTGTTGAGATATTCTTGCCAGCGTTCTGAGATACCATCACTCACAAATTGCCAGAGGGGATCAACCTTTGCCTGTTTACCTGCAAAGTTCTTATACACACAGACATACTCTCTCTCTCTCTCTCTCTCTCTCTTTCTCTCTCTCTTTCTTTCTTTCTATATCAGTTTTTCCTGTTGGAAAGTTAAGTTATTTGGATTCTGAAACTCACTCTGTTTTGCTAAAAATAAAAACACAGAACAACCACAGCTGCACAACATATCA
>JAZGTK010001058.1:0-14326 GCA_036877625.1 Ambastaia sidthimunki | reverse complement strand
CTAATTCGATTTACTATATATATATATATATTTACATATTTACATTTAATTGAATTGGAAGGAGTTCTGCCTGTTTGGTTGCAGACCAAATGTCAAAAACTTCCTCCACCCTTGTGAGGAACTTAGGGGTAACACAACAGACAGGCTGATGATCTCAGGTGTCAGCTTGAGAGTCTAGATGGAGGAGATGCTGAACTTTCAGAATGGTGCACCAATAACAACCTGGCACTCAACACCTCCAAACATAGGAGATCATCATCACTTTCTGGAAAACAGAAAAGGAAATCTGCCTTTCTGTATATTGGGGGAGAAGTATTGGCAAGAGTAAACACCTTTTACCTTCTCAAAACACACATCTCTCAGGATCTTACATGGACAGTAAACAGTGTTCCTGTAGCTCAACTGGTAGAGCATTGCGTTAGCAGCGCAAAGGTTGTGGGTTCGATCCCAGGGAATACAAGTACTGATAAAAAATGTATACCTTGAATTCACTGTAAGTCTGACAAATGAATAAATGTAAACACAATAACCTGATGAAGAAGGCACAGCTGAGATTATTTACTGAGGACATCAAAGAAAATCTACCTGTCCCAGTAGCTCCTTGTGTCCTTTTACCTCTGCTTAGTTGAAAGCATGCAAACTCACTGCATTCTGGAGTGGTATGCTGGTTGTACTGTGGCTGAGAAAAAAACTGCTAAGAATCATCAACTCAGCTCAGAAAGTAACTTGTGCACATCTGTTCTCACTTGAGGACATATACAGGACACAACATTCGCCTCCTCACTCTGTTGTCCTATGGAAGACACTATCTGTCTTAAGACACGCACCTACAGACTCCTGAACAGTTACTTTCCATATGTCATCAAAGAACTGAACTCCATTTAAATAGGGGAATATATACTATATCTTTGTAAATGCTTTAATTTATAGTATCAAACAAAAGGCATTCTGGTGCCAGATAAATCAAACAGTTTGGTTTTAATGTAACAACATGCTAAGAACATACACCTTACTTCCTGTCTTACATCTCCGCTGTCAACTTTGTAAAGGTGGAGAAAATCAAAATACATTCTGTCAGTGTTTTAGTTTAGTTTATTTATAAAGCATTATTAAAACAACAGGCCGTTGACCATTATTCCAATGCTTTAGAGCCACTGCTGCAAATGTCTAATGGTCACTCATTTTCAATCTGGTCCTAGGAACATCTAATATCTTCTGATTTGTTGACCTTAAGGTCCTGGATTGATTATGCATGTGGAGAAGATGTAATAGGTTTGGAGCCAGGTTGTGAAGTGCCTTATAAACTCTAAAAGATCAGGGATATAAAATCAGTTCGGTATTCAATGGGTAATCGGTGCAGTGAAGCGAAAATAGGGCGTTTATATGGTGCTTCTTCCTAGTACCTTTCAAAAGTTAATTTGTTTGTCAAATTCAGAGAAAGAATCAATCAGTACCCCAAGATTTGTTACTACAGATTTACAGAAGGGGGCTGGATTGCCCAAATCAGGGATACTTTGTCCAAAGCAACAAACCAGAATATTTAATTTTTTATTGAGATTTAAAAAGTTGACATCAATGATTTCAGCTTGTGTAAACAATTTAAAAGGGACTGAATCGAACTCTTGTCTTGTTTACAATATAATTGATTACTTCATTGATATTGAATTAAGATATTGATTATGAAGTGTCACATTAGTCTTAATTTATAACCTTCAAACTGATAAAATCTCTGTTTTAGTGTTCTTTGGCTTTGAGTGTTTGGATTGTATTTTGTGTAATGTTTATGATGTTTTGTTTGACTCTCATGATTGCTGCTTGCAGCTGTAAGTTTCATTAAAACACTTCAGTGTTAAACTGAAGTGTATGTGTAAATTAAAGGAAAATAAATTAATTGAGTTATGAGAACAGGTAGCTTATCCACAGACTCGAGGGAAGGAGCTGCATCACAGCCGCAAACGACTGCAAGAGCATTCAGTTGAGTGATGGATTCTCAAACAGCAGATGAAGGTGGCTCTCAGGTACAAAGTGATGAAGTTTTTACACAAACACAAAATGGAAAGTATTAATAGTGTGTTTGAGCAAAGTGTGTCCTCCTCAAAATATATAAAACCTTTTGAATTGAGTATGAATTTAATGCTAGCCCCATCTTGCAACCTCATGGTTGTGGTGCAATCATTAAAGCAAAACAATTGCACCACTTTTGCCCCCTTATCTAGAAGACATCATAATCATGTGTTGACTTTTCAGGCTCCCATTAGAATTACAGTGTGTTATTGCTAAGGTTATTCACTTTCCCTCACAAGTGAACATTGGCCTGGTACTAACAGAATTACACACAACAATAAATAAACATTAAACTGCACAACAAGAGGCTGCGTTTATTGTGGCCTGGGACTTTAACCCTTGGGGGTCGATATTCCGCATCCAGAATATTTTCGCTATGTTCGCAATATGCTCTTACAGCTCCACAACGTTTTGTCACAGAGACGTAAATGTAGCACCACCAGAAACCTTAAGTTTCTTAACCCTCAACCTTAACCCTCAAGTTTCCAAATATATATAATCTAAAAATAAATTTAATTATAGAGATTTGTTAGAAGATTACAAAGAATATCATGCACTTTTCCTGCCTCTGACTCATTCAGTCGCTCTTAATCACCCGCCCATTAGCAGGTAAGGACTATTCATATGTAAATGCATTGTAAATTGACGCACAGTAGTGGATCATTATGTGTTGAAAAAACGCCCCTTTCCACTCCTATAAACGAAGACACGTTTCAGGTTTGTTTACAGACTTGAAGAGTAAGTATGCTCAAAGTCACGTAAATTATTTTAGTCTATTTCAATTGAAACTTGTGTTCTGAAAATGAAACTCATTGCTCCATCACCTCGTACTTTGTGTTACATGTAAAACCTTTTGTAACCGCAACCATTATGAAGTTTGCATGGAAATGTACAGCTAACAGTACTGTAGAATGCATGTCATAGGCTCAAATATTGACCGACCTACATTCGTCAACATTGTGATAAGCCGTTAGTGTTTGCTATTGTAATATTATAGGGGTAAAACTGAATAGGTGTGAATGACCTAAACTCAGATATGATGTTTCCAAAGACTCCTATGTGCGTATGCTGTTTCTGGATTTTAGCCCTGCCTTCAACACAATCATCCCCCAGCAGCTAATAAATAAACTTAGACACCTGGGACTAAACTCCCCTCTTTGTAACTGGGTGCTGGACTTCCTGACGGAAAGACCACAAAATGTACGGGTTGGCTGCAAAACATCTGAGACGTCACACTAAGCACAGGGTCAACACAAGGGTGCGTGCTTAGCCCGCTGCTCTTCACCCTGTTGACCCATGATTGTGTACCTAGTTACCGTACCAACCACATAGTCAAGTTTGCAGATGACACAACTGTAGTGGGTCTAATCACCCACAACAATGAGGCCTACTACAGGAGCAAGGTGAGCCAACTGGTCCAGTGGTGTAATGACAACAATCTCTTTCTCAACATGGGAAAACCAAGGAAATCATCATTGACTTCAGAAGAGGACCTCCACAGCACCCCCCACTTACCATCAACGGTGCCCCAGTCACGAGAGTGAACAGCATCAAGTTCCTAGGGGTGCATATCTCCTAGGACCTCTCCTGGGTGGCAAGCACCACATCGCTGACCATGAAAGCTCAGTCACGTCTTTACTTACCCCTCAAACTGAGGAAAGCAAGAGTCCCACCTCCTATCGTGTGTTCCTTCTTCCAAGGCACCATCCAGAGCATCCTCACCAGCTGCATCACTGTGTGGTACGGAGGCTGCAATGCCTCCTGTCGGAAGACTCTGCAACGCATAGTGATCATCAGCCAGCAAGATCATCAGAGTCTCTCTGCTCTCCTGTTACATGTGTATGTATGTGTTTATGTATTTTTTGCCCTTTAGGGGCTGGAAGTTTGTGTCATGTGTGTTAATTGAGCAGATTCCCTACAGCTGTGGACCAAGAGCGTGTGCTTAAGAGAAGCTACACGGCAGCACTTAAGTGGCGGCCAACAAGTTTGTGGAATTGAGCTCTCTTTAGTGTTTTTTTTTGTTGTTGTTTACCTTATTAATTATGTTGTTGTTACTTTAATAAATTCCCCTTGCATAAGATCTTCGTTTCATCCCTCATTTGTGTTATGGCAGTGGCTGTAACAACATTGGGGGCTCATCCAAAAATTTACGTTTATACTTTTCAGCTGTTTAGTGTGGGAGGAAAGATGTGTGGCCATTCTGTTCTTGTTGTGATTGTCTGGATTATTTTCCATTTGTGAGTAACTACTGGCGTCTAATGTGAGTATTTGCCCTATTTATTTTGTAGTCGTTGGGTAGGTTTTTGGACCTGCCACTTTGTTATATTGCCTTTCTTATTTTTAGTGGTTATTCAGAGTGGAAGTATGCTTTAGTTCATCTGCGGCTGATCTGGTAATTGGGTCAGAGCGCGGTGTTTATGAGTTCAGCATTTAAAGTCGCCTCGAGCCCCTAACGGCACTGAAGACTAGTTAAATTTAGTGTTTAAATGGGGTAAATACATTCGTGTTGTCAGATCGTTTTTTTTTGGGTTATGAAAGTGAATTTGAGCTGGTAATGTTTTAATTTCGTTTTGTAATTTGTAGCTCCTGTGTTAATTTTATATTGTGGCTAAATCCAGTTTATATTCTGCTTATTTAATCAGGTTAATTGAGATTCGTTTAAATGATTTAAAGGTTTAACACGTGGTTAACCAATGGTTACATTTTGTGTGAGAATCCTGTGTTGGAACCATTATTTCATTATTTTTTTTGTGAGTGAGTTAAAAGCGCTGAAATGACATCGGTGGTTGACACATTTAGGGACTCTCCTTCTGAAGAACTGCTCTTATCATGCACAAAAGACCAGTTATTGCAGATCGCAGAGTCTTTGAAGGTAACTTTGAGAAGTGTCCTGAAAGGTTCACTGGTTGAGTTGAGCGTTTTAGAGATGCCTTTAGAAAATGCCATTGTTTTGGAGAAAGGGACTGATCCTTCAGTAGGCAGAAGTGAAAACGCTATTCATTAAGAGAATTGGCGCTTAAAGAAAAATAAATAGATTTAGAAAGTACCAAATTAGAGTTGCGAAGGCGTGAACTTGATCATCAGTTTGGCCTAAAACAAATGGAATTAGAGATTAGCGCTAAAGTGGCTGCCGCAGCCCCTAGTGAGTTTGATGTTGGCCGAAATCGGAGGATGGTGCCTCCTTTTTGTGAAAAGGACATTGAAAAATATTTTTGTCACTTTGAGAGAGTTGCCGCTTCGTTAACGTGGCCTGAAAACGTCTGGTCGTTGCTTTTACAATGCATGATTACTGATAAGGCACAAGAGGCATATGCTTCTTTGTCTATTGAAGAATCTGCTGATTATAAGACCGTAAAAGCTCCACACTCCACAAAGCTGCTACTTTGGCCGATGACTTTATTTTAACGCATAAAGTCACTTTTAAAGAGAAATCATAAGAGAAAATTCCTGCCAATCCACCGGAGTTGTCGCTTCGTAAATCGTTCAGTAACAAGTCTACCGTTTTGAATAGTGACAGGGTTTGCTTTTCTGCACAGAGGAATTGTGTTTATTCCAAGTTTAAATGAACCTGTGCCCTTTCGTATTCTGCGGGATACTGGTGCCAGTCTTTCCCTTATTTTAGAGGGAGTATTGCTGTTTTCTGAGGAGACAGCCACTGGTAGCGCTGTTTTAATCAGAGGTTTTGAAATGGGAGTTATGGATGTTGCGTTACATAGAATTAATTTGACTTGGTGACATGGTAGTGGGTGCCCATCTCTTCCAATTCCTGGTGTAACGTTTATTGTAGGAAATGATTTAGCTGGGAGCAATGTATGGAGTGGATGCTTGTGAAGATCATATTGATTTGTCTTTGTGTCCCGACAAATTAATTAATGCTCAAAGATTAGATTCCACTCTTGCCTTGCTGTTTGAATTGGCTCAGTGTGAGCAGGAGAATATGAGTGCGCCCCAGACATACTTTCTTAAGAATAGAATTCGGATGAGAAAGTGGGTGTCCCCTAATTCTTCTGATGACTGGAATAAAGTCAAGTAGTTCCTGTAGGCTATCGTGACATGATTTTAAGCGTTGCAAACAATGGTTCAGCTGGTCACTTGGGTATTTTAAAAACATATGACAGGATTTTGCTAAATTTTTACTGGCCCGGTTTAAAGCGAGATGTTTCATGTTTCTGGCGGACTTGTCACGTTTGTCAAATGGTAGGAAAACCCAACCAAGTTATTCCACCTGCACGGCTTTATCCAATTCCGATGGTTTCTTAGCCGTTTGAACACATAATAATTGACTGCGTTGGACCGTTTCTTGTTCAAAGTCTGGGTATAAATACCTGTTAACGATTATGTGTGTGACTATTCGTTTCCCCAAGGCAGTTCCTTTTCGTTCAGTTACTGCTAGAGCAATCACTAAGGCACTTGTTAAGTTTTTTACAGCTTTTGGCTTACCAAAAATAATACAAAGTGATCAGGGAACGAATTTTACGTCTCGAACGTTTTCTCAAGTGCTTAAACGTCTTGGCATTAAACATAACGTCTCCACTGCTTATCATCCTGAGAGTCATGGTGCACTGGAGAGGTTTCATCAGACTTTTAATTCTATGTTACGTACATATTGTTTTGAGCTTGAGAGAGATTGGGAGGAAGGAATACCTTGTCTGCTTTTTGCTTCATGAGAAGTGGTGCAAGAGTCACTTGGGTTTAGCCCTGCAGAATTGGTTTTTGACCACAACCCACACGGTCCTTTGACTGTATTAAAAAAAAAAATGGCTCTCTGATCCAAAAAGTACCACACTTCCACAATTTCACAATTTTGTACACATTTGTACTGAGTCCGTGAATTGGCCAAGCAAAATCTTGAGAGAACACCAGAGAAGATGAAGACTTGGTTTGACAAGAAAGCTAGAGAACGGAGTTTTAGCCCTGGTGACAAAGTTTAGTTTTGCTACCGGTGCTTGGTGGGTCGTTGCAAGCTCGTTACAGGGGCCCTTATTTGATTAAAAATAAGTTGTCAGATCGAGATTACGTCATCCATAATCCTGATCGTCGTCAAAGCTCTAGAGCCTGTCATGTAAATATGATGAAACCTTACGATGAGAGAAAGCCAACTGTCAGAAAAGCAGAGAATGGTGTACAGGAACCTTTTATTCAAGAGGTTAAAGAATCTGCTGTCGGATTGCTTGCATCTGAATCGGATGAGGTAGATGTAGGACCATCTAGATGCACCGTTGAGAACTTTGTTTAATCACCTACCACATTTGTCTCCAGCTGAGAAAGCTGACATTATTGAATTGGTGAGCGAGTTTCCTGTGCTGTTCAGTGACGTTTCTGGTCAGACGTTGGCTATTGAACACAATATTGATGTGGGCTTTACCCCGCCAATAAAGTAACATCCGTATCGTGTTAATCCGCTAAAAAGAACATTTTTGCAGAAGGAAGTTGAATACATGTTGGAAAATCACATCGCTGAGCCCAGTTCCAGTCTGTAGAGTTTGCCGTGCTTGTTAGTGGATAAGTCAGATGGCACGTTACGATTTTGCACTGACTATCTGTCACAACCGGGACTCGAACTCGGGTCTCTGGTGTGACAATCTGACACGCTACCACATAGCCACAGAGGCACTGTTGGACCCAAGTGATTCACTCCAGGCAAAGTTCAAAGTAAACAAAGTATTTATTATAATAATTAACTGAGGTTCTTTTCTGATCGAGGAATATATAAAATAACAGAAACCAAACAAACAACTCAACCAGGGGAGAAAAATGGCAAAAAACCAAAACAAAGACAAAAAGATGAGCAGCTAGAGAACCTTTCTCAAGACAGGGAAGCGCTTGGACAAACGGGCAGTAACGGCCACAACTCACAAAAACCAAGCGGGGAACAATGGGAACAAACACAACTAAATACTCAAAAGAAAACAATGGGTGAGGCAAATTATACTAACAAGGACACAGGTGAAGTAAATAATGTTAACAAGGACACACAAGGAAGAACTGAGGCAGAGGAGAGCACAGGGGGGCCTCTAGAGGCACGGAGACGAACTGCAGGGAAGGATGCTGACACTATCGACGTGTAAATGCTGTCACGAAAACTGATTGTTATCCTTTACCAAGAGTAGATGATTGCGTGGATTGTGTAGGTTCTGCCATCTATGTTTCAAAGCTCGACCTGTTAAAAGGATACTGGCAGGTGCCACTAACTGAACGTGCTAAGGAGATCTCAGCCTTCGTCACCCCTGATGCTTTTCTTAATTATAGAGTGATGGCGTTTGGGATAAAAAATGCCCCAAGCACTTTCCAGCGACTCGTCAACACCGTGCTGGCCGGTGTGTCTGGCTGTGAAGCTTACTTGGAAGATGTGGTTTTGTACAGCTCCTCATGGCCGGAACACATACATTTAATTCATCAAGTTTTCAGCCGGCTGGCTGAGGCTAAGCTTACTGTTAATTTGGGAAAAGTTATCGGCAGGGGTGAAGTGCACCCAGTCACTGCTAAGGTTACAGTCATTTGTGATTTTCCACCTTCAACTGACCGTAAGCAGTTGCAACGTTTTTTTAGGTATGGTGGGTTACTAAAGCTCATTCTGTAAGAACTTTGCCACAGTAGTTTCTCCTCTTACCGACCTCCTAAGTCCTAAAGTTAAGTTTGAGTGGTGTGATGTTTGCCAGATTGCGTCTGAGAATATTAAATCTTTGTTGGTTTCAGCGCCAGTGTTGGCTGCACCTGATCATTCGAAAGCGGTGGATGCTAGCGATGTCGGTTCGGGAGCTGTTCTCCAGCAGAGAGGTGCTGATAATGTTGAACATCCTGTGTGCTATTTTTCTAGGAAGTTTACACCCGCCCAGCGAAAGTATTCTACTATTGAAAAGGAGGCTTTAGCGATGGTTCTTGCCATCCAACATTTCGAGGTGTACTTGTCTAGGAGTTATCCGATTGCTGTTTATTGCGATAATCCACTCGCCTTTTTAAATTCGATGCACAACTTTAATCAGCGATTCATGCGCTGGAGTTTGTATTTGCAGCCATATGACCTTGACATTAAACATGTCAGAGGCAACGCCGACCAGTTTGTGGAATTGAGCTCTCTTCAGTGTTTTTTTTGTTGTTTACCTTATTAATTATGTTGTTGGTACTGTTGTTACTTTAATAAATTCCCCTAGCATAAGATCTTCGTGTCATCCCTCATTTGTGTTATGGCAGTGGCTGTAACACCTCCCTTGTAGATATCTTCCACACCCGCCTCACTAGCAGGGCCATCAGCATCGTAACAGATGCCTCTCACCCATCAAACCTCCATTTAGGATGCTAAACTCTGTCCACAATCTGCCCCCTCTCCCACCTACTTCTGAACTCTAATGTTTTTGCACATAAGACACTTCATACCTCTTGCCTATGAACAACCACTCAAACTACTCAAACATTGTACATACTATTTAAATCAAAACTGTTGCACTTTCTGCACTTTACAGTCCAACTGTCATACTGCTACTATTAAACTGCTCAAATGTTTACATTGTTTATATTTATCTGGCACTACCTGTATACTTGCATGTTTCTACAGAATTCAAGTCATACTGCTGCTACAGCCCAGTGTTTACATTTATACACACTTATTTTTGCACTACCTGTATATATTTTTTTCCGTATTGTCACTAAATTCACTGGTTTTACACTTCATAGAGAGAAGAGAAACATTATTTCGATTCCTCTGTATGTATGCACATAGGGTGGCATTGACAATAAAGAAACCTTGAATGTCATAGTGTAACATGTTTGTAAATGTCTGAACATAATGAAAGAGCATGACTAGGAAGTCTTTTGGACTGGATCATTTACATTGACAGGGAGGGGCATTCACAGGTGTTCACACCTACTTCATCAATATTCATTGTGTATAGCCACAAAAAACAACTTCCCTCTAAACTTTTATTCCTGGTATTGTAACCATATAACATTTCTGAAAGATTTTCTTACCCATGTGTACCCAAAGTCTTCTGTTGAATTATTTACAACTGGTATTTTACAATATTTGAGAATCCAAAAAAAAAAAAACAGATTTAAGTAAGGGAATATCTGCACTTTTTTTACATTAAAAATATTTTTTCTTACATACCTTGTACTCCAGCGACGGCCCATGGCATAGGTGGAATAGGCAAATGCTAGGGGCGCCAGAAGTTTTTTTTAACAATTTCGTTTTTCATTACCAATACTACTTCGATAATATACATTACAAAATAAATACAAAAAAGCGACTGTCCCACAAAACTATATATTTTTTTGCTCTCACAACTTTACCACGTATGACGCATGATTAATCTGTCCTCGCGCTCAACATGCATCAGTTACCTGATAGAATTTATCAGTGAACATCTATCATAATGTCAAAAAGACCGACACCCTCTGGTGCCCATGGAAGAAAAACAGAAAAGAAGAAGAAAAACACAGAGGACAGAGGTAAATGATGTAATGAATGATGATGATCATGTAAATAAACTAGATGAGGTAAAAGTTTGTGAACAAACTTTATGTTGGCCTAGTCTAGTGGAAAGCTTTATCTTTAAAAAGTTTTAAATGTCTGGAGTTCCAGTGTCATTTTTTTGTCTCACATGATAACAAATTTTAATAGTATTTTCACACTATAGTAGAACATTGCTGCCCTCTACTGGAAATCGAACACTTTTCATTAATAAGGTTATTTGTCAATAACTAACATTAACAAAAATAACAAATACTGTTAAAAATGTAATGTTCATTGTTAGTTCAGGTTAATACATTCACTAACGTTAAATGACACCTTTTTGTAAGTGTTACTGTTTTACTATTATCAGCTTTTTTTAATAAGAAAATGTAACACTCAATAGTCACACATACTTCTCTATTTTTGTCTTCAGATGCACTTTTGAAATATCTAAACCCCATTCCTTCAAGTCCAGGGCCAACTGTTGCTGTTGCAGACATCTCCACCTCAGCACAGCCCAGCGATTTAGCATGTAGCGCCTCTATTTCCAAGCCAGGTTTGTGTAATATAGTTTTTTTCTGCAATAATCTTCTTTATATTGTATTTATAATTTGTTTTATGTGTGTGTGTGTCTGTGTGTGGTGGGAGAAGTTCCAAAATAAATATAAAAATCAAGACAAAGCTATGCAGTTTCTGTGTGAATGTTTGAACACAATGATTATTGGTGGAATGGGCTGTGCACCAAGGGGCACCAGGTAAAATCTTGCCTAGGGCAGCAAATTGGCTAGGACCAGCCCTGTTGTACTCTAATGTTATTATTGCTGAGAACTTGCAGATCATAACAATATGTGTTTTATTGAATATATATGATTATATATTCTAACCCTAAATAGGAGAAATACTTTAAAAAGTAAAAAGTTTCAGTCTGCCTCTGAAGTGCCTGAAAGGGCTTAGACCCCAGAGGGTTAATAAAGCATCACTGAGTGGAGTACTGCCAAAGTACTATAAGCAGATGAACTGCAATACAAGGGACAACCACATTCTAGACTATTGTTACACTCCTTTCCGTGAGGCTTACAAAACTCAACCACGTGCCTTGTTCAGCAAATCAGATCACTGCTCTATTCTACTTATACCGGCCTACAGACAGAAACTAAAGCGGGAGACCCTTGTCACCAGGACAACCCACTGCTTGTTGGACAAGTCGGACAAGTGTTACAGAACTGTTTTGCTTACGTGAACTGGTACGCGTTTCGTGTCGCCTCCAGCAACAATGTTGATGAGTATGCTGATGCTGCGGATGTTGTTTTGACCCAAACCATTCAAATCTACCCAAACCTTGGGTTGCCTTGATTGAAGAACAACAAGGTCCATGCTTAATGCACATACAGCTGCATTCTTGGGTAATATGGTGGAATACAAGGCAACCTGTTATTATCCCCAGAAGACATTAAAAGTGTCCAAACACAAATATATGGACAGAACAGAACAGAAGATCAACTCCAACACTCTTGGCATGTGGCAAGGGTTCAACCAAATACCTTATTTTAGAGGACATACTAGCATACCACACACCGAGTGCTGTGCCAGTGCTGGCCAATGATGAGGCCATCACTCTCTCCATTTCTGCTGCTGGTCTAGATGGCATCCCTGGATGAGAGCTAAGATACACAGACCAACTGGCTGGAGTGTTTGCTGACATCTTTAATCTGTCTCCTTGTCTACAGTTCCTGCATGTTTTAAAATGTCAACTATTTTTCCAGTACCTAGGAGCCATAAAGTGGCATGTCTAAATAACTGGCGTCTTACTGCCTTAACTGGTGCCAGGAAAAATACCTTTCCCTCAACATTGACAAGACTAAAGAGATGATAGTGAAGGAGTACATGCCCCTATCACCATCAATGGTGGACAACCCTAACCCTAATCACAGAGGCCCTAGTGCATACACAGAAGACCATGAAGAAGGCTCAGCAGCGTCTTGTTTCCTCAGATGGATAAAAAGGTTCGGTAAGAGCCCACACACATTCTTAAAATGTTCTAAACCTGTGCTATATAAAGTGTCCTAATTTGCAGTACCACAGTCTGGCTTGGGAATTGCAATGTGAGATCTGCACAACACATCATTGCAACTGAACTCCCTTTGGAGAACAGGAACTCCAAATATGGTCACACATGGGACAAACCAACACGACAGTCCAGACAGGGGTGTTACAGTATTCCCCCCTTCCAGAAGGCGCACCCTCGCACTGTAGAAAACAAAAACCAAACAGACAGTCCATGGGGGGGGGGGGTACCGGCGGAGGTCGGACTCCTGGAAGGGGGACGACAACACAGTCCAACAGTGGTGACAGGGGGATGAACCAATGGAGACACAGGAGGAACCTGGAATAGGAGGAGCTGGGCAGGACCCAGGCCACAGCCATGATGGTGGTCCACGGTGGAGCTGACAGAGGGAGGAACCATGGAGAAAGGGCTGACAACTCCAGTGGACCGACTGATGGAGGCAAGTGGACGTGGAGCCCCAGGCAGAGATGGCAAAGCCGGAGGAGTGGAATCCTGAGGCGAGGGATGGTCGATGACAGACCAAGATGAGGCTGGAGGGACGAGGGAGCCAGGTGGAGCTAGTGGACTGACGGAACAGGGTGGAGACGAGGGAGCTAGGTGGCATGGTGGAGCTGCACCACGGCGATGTGGCTGTTTCATCATGGCAGAGATTTTTAGACAAGAGTGAGAGGGCTGGTGGGAAATCTTGAGCAGACATCGTAGTCACAGGATAACAGTTCATGTAACCCAGTGTAGGCTCACCCTCAGTGCTCGTGCAGTGGGTGTAGCCTGCCTCGTCATGGTCATCCACATCAGGCTCCACTGCCAGCTCACACACCTGGTCTGAAGACACCGGCTCGAGCTCAGAGACGACCTCAGCTCTGTCGCACTCTCCTGCGATGGCTCGTTGGTCGCCAGGAGCTCGGGCTCAATTCAGTATTTTTGTAGTGTTTTCTTGCATTACATATTATTTTAAAGCAGTTTAACAAAGAACAGTGCCTTAACCCTCCATCATTATTATTCTATACACACTTGTTTCCCAGCACAGTGTGCTGCAATCACAAGATGATTTATATTTATAGTTGTTTTTGGAATATACTTGCAGAAATATGCCATTAATAACTACTTGAAAGTTATTTACTTTGTCAATGGCCATGTCAATGCTGACCATAGTAGTGTTAAATATGGGCAATAAAAATGGGCATCATCAAAAGTTATGAAAACACATATCAACAGATTAAGTCCCAATAGACAGAACCTTAGGTGGGGACCAGGTCATTGTTTTGCAAGTCACAAGTGATTTTCGAGTCTCTGTTTAAGTCCTGATTTAAGACAGACAAGTTCAAGTCAATTGACAAGTCCTCAACTTGCTATAGTAAATTTAAATTTATAAATAAATTATTTAAAGTAAATTTATATTCCTAATGCTTCCTGAAGTCTACAAACATGACCATATTTGTAGACTTCAGCTCAACTTTAAATACCATCATCCCAGACCTCCTTCTGCCCAAACTTACCCAGCTCTGTGTGCCAACCTCCACCTGTCAGTGGATAATTAACTTCCTGACAGACAGACCGACAGGCAGCAGTTATCTGATACGAGACATGTCTAATGTAAGTGTAAACATGACACAAAGAATTCAGGACAAAAAATGTGACGTACGTAAGATCGGATTTGAGCACTTAGACTTGCAATGTAAACGCAACCTTCCATCAAAAGGCTAGAAGTAGCAGATTGATACCTGCAGACATTGCTTTCAGAATTTGTT
>JAZGTK010001057.1:0-45782 GCA_036877625.1 Ambastaia sidthimunki | reverse complement strand
GCACTTTGTGGTTGTCAAATTTAGCCCATAGTTAATGTAATGAACTACACCTTATTCTGCTAGGATACCTGTATGAAGATGAGGGAAACTGACTTCATACATAAAATGCCTTTGACCGCTTGTTGAAACATTAGTGTAAAAATGATTAAGAAAAAAAAAATGTTCTGTCAAAAGATCTTGCGTTTTTTAGTGCCACTTGATTCGATATGCTTTTATGTAATGTAAATAAATGTATACATTCTTAAATGTGGCTTAAGAATGAATTTAAAGTAAATACTTTTAAATACTTTTCGGGGTCACTGTATTATGCAAACATATATATCTCTCTGTAAATCTCCCATTCTCTCTCAATGAGCCACAGAAGTTCCTGTGTGACTGTGCCCCTGAGGGCCTCAGTTTAGCACCACAACAGATAAATACACAAACAAGCTAAGTGGGCTGATGGTGGAGAAAGAGCCATTGTCTCAGTGTGAAAGTCCCCTCAATCCGGGGAGGTTGGGAAAACATGGGGCCCAGCAGCATGTGGTCCACTCGTGCAGGATGTTTGGCCCTATCACACGGATCAGGTTCCTTTATCAACATTATTTTATTGCTGTGCTCGGTGAGGATTCATGAAGTTTTTTTGTGGCCCTCTGAGAAGTGGGAGGTGGCCCTCTACAGAAATGAAAACTTTAATTAAATTATTTGCTCATAACAGAGGTTTGTAGAGATTTGTTTTGCGGATTAGTGATGCTTATATACAAATCAGAAGAGGGAGGCAAATCCAGTGTTGGTTGTTATTGGAGTTTGCATCCTGTTTAGGACACACTAAATAAAAAAAGTGCCTTGGAGTTTTGTGTTGATGTTGATTACAGATCTTAAATGATCTGGCTACAATCATTGTACAACCTTCCCAGTTTTTCTTTTGCTAATGCATTATATTAACTATAATGCTATCCTTACAGTATTCTTACAGTAGGTAAATTTGTCAAATAGCTCATTACTTCAAGGGTTGTGCCTTGTGCACTGGCTACAAAAACAGGATCCATTCACACAAACTTCTCAGATGTTATTTTATTCATAAAGCGGTACATTGTGGTTGCAGACTGCCAAGACATTGTGGGAACTGATACAGATATTTTAACAGCTTGTTAGGAAACTTAATATTTGATACTTTAATTATTGTTTTATTGGCGGTTCCAAATTTGTGTTCTTTGGGATCATATTGAGTTCTGAAGGAAGTGAAATTTATACACATATGTATGTTTATATACATGTCTTCCTAATAGTAATTACAAATGGGGTTGAATTTCGCTGTGGTAACAGGGTTGAATTCTTTTTGTTTCTGCAGCACTGAATGAACCCACTATTGACTACGGTTTCCAACGGCTACAGAAGGTCATTCCACGACACCCAGGCGACCCTGAACGCTTACCAAAGGTCAGTTCTCTATCATGACATAACTATTGTGCTTTAAAATCACGTTTTCACTTGTGTTTTCACAAAGCAATAACCAACAAAAACACACTGACCCTAATTTCCATTTACCACAGAAGCCTATTAATCCTTAGCTGAAGCATAGCCCTGTTATTTGAACCATTAATTACCATCTCTCTCTCAGTCCATTGATTATATTATACTGTATTTTCAGGTTGGCAATATCATACAGTTGTGTTGTATGTTCTGTATATATTTAAAACACGGTTGTGGACCCAGTTGGTGTGTTTATTTCTCTTGCTATGCATGGTTCTTAAGGAGAGGCAGGCAAAGTAAATGGATCCTTAGGGACGGATAAATAAACATTACTTTATCTTGTTGTGTGTGTCCTATACCCCTGAGCCCTACTCTAGCAGCACCACTTAATAGTGTAAAAAAAGAGTAATTATGGCTGGCTGGGGCTTTCACACTCAGGACTGACCTTGTGCTGTTAGAAGCCCTTTGTATCAGAGCTGGTTCATCAGTATTCATGGCCTATGATCCAACTCCCCATCCATTACACCTTAAACACATCAAATTAGACTGTAGGGTCAACCAGTGCAGCATTACAGCCAATATAGAGAAATAAGGCAAATGTAGAGCTGGTGGCCAAGTAGTTAAAGTGTTGTGTCTGCATGTGATGTTTAGAATCATGAGTTCAGCGTTCTTTCAATCAGAAAAGTTACTTATATTATTGGGAATCAGAAACAGGCTCCGGCATTAACATCAGGTTCAGCAAAATGCAGTTTTGGTAAATAAGTAACTTTTTAGGAAAGCAAGAAATAAACCACACTCTTAAGCACAAAAGTATATTTTAAATAATGCAAATACTGTTGCTTGCCTGTTAAGCAATATTAATCGTTTGTGAATTCACTCACCATCGGCAAGTGTGGTAAAAAATTCATTTTGACCCTGAATAAAAATCTCAGTGTTTATCGTGTAGTGTGGACTGACTTGAAAAATCCTGTTCTCAGTTTTTTCTGTGTGGCACACATTTAAAATTCATTGAAATATATTTTAAATCTGCTATTCACAATATATATTGTTCCAAAGTGGTTATACAAAACATAGTTGTTTGCTTAACTTGGTGGCTTACCTGCCATGCTAAAGACAACAGGCACTTTAAATAATGCTGTGGGACACTGCAGGAGACTCAAGCATTTGACAGAAAGTGATGTCATAGCTGTGCTTTCATGATGTCAGAGTTAACATTTTGCAGACTCTCTTGGAATATATGGCTCATACCGCAGTCTGTCCCCCTTCTCTATCTCTTCATTTCTGCTTTCACTCTGTTGCCTCGCCCCACAATCCCATTCGTATTAGCGTCCGTTCCGCAGCTGGTGGGCAGAGGACAGATCTTCTGTCTCCTGTCAGTGGAGCTAAAGAGGGCAGCAACGTTTGATCTCAGTCCCTAATGAACCACATGGACATTGTTTGAATACCTTCCTCTGCAGTCCCACAGTATGAACCCAGTTCTAGCACACACACACAGAAACACACACTTCTGCCTCCATCATGTACTGGAGCACAGCTGACCCAGTTCCTAAAGGGCTCTGTGAAAATCACCAGTACATACATCTGTTGCTATCTGCTCTGTTCAACACTGATGGGTAGTGTTACATTACTGGCTCAGTGATGTCACTGATGAAGATATATAAATACCCCCTTATAATGAAGTTAGATTAAATGTCTGTACATGAAAATATTTATTGCCAGCATTAATTAAAAAACGAGTCCTATTATTTTTCCTGTCTGCCATGTTGGAACGGTCTGGTCAATTTCATTGAAACTGGAGCATCATGTTGCTCACATATGGTCTCTGTGGCCTTAATCGTAGCTTGATTTGGGCCTGTTTTTCTAGTCTGATGATGAATCTGAATACATTAGGTGGGTCATGGCTTGGGTCACTTGTCACATCTTTCTCACAGTTTTCATTGTGAGGGAGACAGAATACGCTCGTGGTCTCTCTCCCCAGAGAACATGCCTAACGGACGCCCGTATTTTTAACCGAACCCTTCCCTTTTAATGAATAGGGTGGAATGGCCCAGCAGTCATGAGAAACCCTGCTCTAATAGAGGTGCTGAATAAAATGGGTACAGGGAAAGCTACCCTGCTGTCTTGCTCTGCAAGATATCTCCAGGGTCAGGCATGGGGGAGGTCCCTCAGGAAGCAGTTAGATGTTGGTTTGGTTATATTAGGATACTGAAGAACATAGCTCACAGGGTGCAGTGCTCACAGCTTCCTATACACTATGCAGATATTGTGTGTATATATTTATATATACTGTTTATATGTATATGGTTTTATATGATTATTTTATAATATAACTGTTATGTGACCATGGTCATGGTAATGCAAAAAGGCCACATTGTACAGTAAAGTTCAATGCACTTTATTCCATAAACAACTGTGTAGAAATTACACAACTACAAACTGAATTAGCTGAAGTAAATGGGGTGAAAAGACCTTTTTAATTAATTGTATGTACACTTCCTGTCAACTGATATATAATCTTATTTACAATTGCTGAAGTGTATTTTGTAGGGCCTCAGGTGATTGGAACATACCCGGTGTCTGTGTTGCAGGCAGAACCAATAGTGTGCATGTGTCAAAAACAGAGCCAACACAATGGCTTTCATAGTATTCCCAATTACTTAAAGTTGATATTCAGAGAATGAAGATCTCATGGACAACAATAACACAAACCATTCAACAGACACCAGACCATAGAGCTTTAGAATCAGGCCATGACAGGTTGGCTTAGAGAAAAAGAGAGGGACAACAAGAGAGAGAGAAAACAAAGGGAACAGATGTAGTAAGAGAGAAAAAGAGAGAAAGAACAAAGGGAATAGAGGTGGAAAGAGAGAGAGAGAGAGAGAGAGAGAGAGTATGGTGATCCATCATGGTGAAGTCAGCTGTCCAGAGCTGCCTTCTCACAGGTCAGCCGATCGAATGCACCACAGCCCTCACTTTATTACTGCTCGCCCAATAATAATTGAGTCACCACACAGGGGAAGAGAAGCCATGTTAGCGTTACAAACGGAGGAGAAGAAGAAGGAAGAGTAAATGAGAAATCATTTCTCGTGTACTTCTACATGTCCGGCTGATTGTCGAGACAAGGCTGATGTTAGCAGATGCATTTCATCCTGACTTTCCACACGTAGTTTAGGTTTTAGGGGTCTCTCTCTCCTCTATTCCTCCTTCTCTCTTCTAACACTTGCAGCGAGTTATTAACTGCGTCGGCTGCTGCACCCGGCCACTCATTTCAGCACTATTGATTTTGCCCTTTATTGAGGCAATAACAGTTTGTTGACGGCACTTCTCTAAACTGCTGGACTCAATCACAGGTGAGGGCCAAACGTGCAACACGGCAGGTTAACTTGTTTCTCTTGGTCCTTGAACAAGCATGTTACTGTGTTTGACGAGCTGGGTAATTTATTACTGAGCAGTAGTTCAACAAGATGTTTTCTGTGACATTTTGAAAAATTGAATTATCACATTTAAATCTCTTCTGACAGGTTTTTGGGTGAATGCTGGTATTGGTGAAAATGATGAAATTGAACATTATTGATGAAAAATGATGAAATGATGAAATTAACCTTTGCACATTTGTGAATTTGGCAGTTATCCAAATTTGGCTTTTATCCAAAGCAACTTACAGTGCATTCAAGCTATACGTCTGATCAGTGCGTGTATGTTCCCCCTAGGAATCGAACCCACAACATTTGTGCTGCTAGCGCAATGCTCTTCCAGTTTAGCTACAGTGCTTGTAAATTTGGTGAATAAAGAAAAGATCCACCACCCCTGTTACATATTATATTATACTGAGTGTTATACTGGCTTATAATGGCATCTGTATAGTACCATATCATTTTAATTTTCATTCATATATTTTAACGTTGAAGAGAAAAAAATATTTAGCTAAAGCTTATTAAATTTAGCATTGGGTGAACTTAATATTGTTTTTTATGTTTCATGCTTGTTTTCAGTTTTTTCACTAAATTAGTTCAAGATCAAACCATAATTGTCAGGCCCCCTGCAGTATATCCACAGGCCCCCAGGGAGTCACGGGCCCCCCGCTGACAACTGCTTCCATATACAAATCAAATTTTTGCTTTAGCATCAGACCCCATTTCTTAGTATCAACTGTTCAAAACAGACAAAGAAATGTGAATTTGTAATGTGTCTAAAGGAATTATTTAAAGAAAAAGTTTCTTACCGCTCAGTGTGTTTTCTTGTACCTTTACAGAGCAAACAGAATCCATCAGTACACCTGGCTCAAGTTCAGCACATCCATATTGTGGCCTTGTTTGGTCTCTCTCTGTTTCCTCTACCAGTATTTGTTTCCCACATTTTCCTTGTCACTTCACATCCACCTGATCCCTCTTTGGCTCCTCTGCAGGGTCTAGAATTCAGTCTGTGCTTCCAGGAAAAGCCTCTCGCTTCTGGGTGGGAGAGTGGTTTCCTCTTCACGTGTGGCTGGGGAATCCATGAGGCCACTTTATGGATCTTGTCCTTACACTGAAACTGTAAAATTGCTTATCTAGAAAACTTTAGTGAAACGTATGTTGTTTTGGAGTTATTTGGAGTCGCCAATATTTTGTGGCTAAGTTTTGTGCTGCGCAGATGTGGACAGACAGGTTATTATTGACTTTCAGACAGTAACCTTTTAGGCCCAGAGAAATATGAATTATGCAATGAGGCCACATTAGTTAAAGAGCACAGTGACTGATATATATGATGGGCAGATATTGATGGATGGAAGGCATGGGGTGGGGGAGGGACACTAAGGATTTTTGATTTTTCATTAGACATGCATGGTAGGTAAGCCACCATGTTAAGCAGAACATTTGACAGAGCAAATTCAAGTTAGCAAAAGTCACTGTGCATCAGCTGTGCTCATACACATGGAATGGACATTATGCTCTACTTCACTGTGAAGACTCAATGTGATGGAGATCCTGTTTTTATAAACATACTGCATCATATGTGGCTTAACCTGCTGTAGTCTGTTTATTTCAGGAATATGTACAGTTGCTGTAATATACATTAATGAAACAATAGGCTTTATTTATGATTATTGCATTTATGAGACATCAGCAACAGATATACTGTAGCATGTTCAATGAATAATGTTCAGTAAACAATTGATTATTAATATTTATAAAATTAATCAACAATTATTCTGTCAAGTGATAAAAGCTAACACTGGCTAACCGTAATTATTTAACAGTTGCCATAGTAACTTGTTCCCTTATTAGAGACAGGTATGCTTAGAGCCAATCCAAATGCAGCATTTTACAAAAACAAAGTGCTTTTGATAAACAGCTTTAGAGAGCTATCATTCATTTGAGGTATTATAATGAGGACTTTTCCATCAAATTACAGTCTGATACATTGTTCTGGAAGCAGTCAAAAGTTTCATTGTCTCACAGTATCTTATCTTTTACCTCAGTGACAAATGGTGTGTTAGAAATTGAAGATTAGATTATTGTCAGGATAGAAAATGGTTCACTGTATAGTAGCTCTCATTCATCAAAATAGATTGCAGCCCTGGTGAGTATAAACAGCATGACATTGCACACCAGTGTGGTCACTGTTTAAGATATGCATTTACAGTTAATGTAAACATATAGAGGCATATGTGTCTGTGTGGTTAGCTTGAACAGATTAAAGGAAGAGTTCACCCAAAACTGTAAAATGAAAATTCCAGACCTGTAAGACTTGTGCTTCTGAGGAACACAAAAAAAGATATTTTGAAGTATGTTGTTAACCACAAAATGATGGCACCCATTGACTTCTATTGTGTGGACACAAAACCACTGAGACTTCACTGAATTTTTATTGCAGTATATATTTTTACACTTATTTTAACTGATTCTCAATTGGGGCTCAATTATTTAAAATATTAGATAAAATATGATGGATCTAAGTATAGAAAAATAAAGGTAAATATGAACAGAATTGTTTTAATGTGCTTCAGTTCCATCTGTAATTGTGTGAGTCTGAGGAACCTCAGTTAAGCTAATAAAATTAGAACCTCCACAAGACCAGCAGTCCATGAGGTCAGAGGAGCAGAACAGGAAGTATGACATCATCATCATGCTCCTTTCCGCATGAGTGACGACAGTGACCCCGCTGGTATTACTGCTCTAATAGAACATTAGGAGATGATAAAATTGCAAATGAACAAGGCAGGAATAAATTTGTCATGTTTTTACAGGCCTGGCTTCCTTGTAAATGTGCAGACGTCGTTGCCTTAACATTCCAGATGTGACCTGGGCTTTATTTCATTTTTTCAGCAGCCCCCTTCCTAATGAATGTATATCATATTACCAGCCACCATAATTTACACACAGGAACAAATTCAATGTCCGAAACACATTAATATGGTGGCTGGCCTACTGGTGCTGGGCTCTGCTGTTGGGTGGCTATTTGATATTATATATCTTCGAAACACAATGCCTGGGGTTGTTTGGTTGTATGCTCATTTACAGTCATATTAGCTTGGGTATGTATTACTACGAATGTGTATACATATGTCTTGAATTTCCTGTGGATTAATACCAAAGCTAAGAAACACCTGTTTTGGCTAAAGTGATGCTTGTAATTGATCAAAACGGAGATGGAGACTTTGTCACTTATGGTTTTAGCCGTACTGAGGACTGAAGGGGTTGGAGAGGTGGGTGGGAGGGGTAGGTAGGATCCGGGTTATGATGCCTCTGACTGATAGACAGCTATACAGACATGCAGATCCAAGATCAGGTTTCTTCCTGTTTACCGCTCCTGGCTCTCTGCTCAGCCCTTACTGGAAGCCCTGATACTCGCCCAGGAAATGGGTTGTGCTTCCAGACACAGGGCCACCATACACAGCCCGTACTAATAGCATTTATTTGTTTATCTGGACAAACTTTTGGCCCCTTCCTTATTGGATTTACCCTCTCAACAGATCACCCACCCTCCACCCCCACCCCCCAATATCATAATGACAGAAGATCGATAGGTAGGGACGAGACCTTGTAACAAAGGAAAGAGAGAGAGAGAGAGAGAAAGAAAGAGTGAGCGAGCAAGAGAGGAATAAAAATAAAAACGAGAACAAGGTGCACGAGGAGCTACACTGGATAAATGACACTGTGCCAGTGCAGCAGGGGACCCAGCTATGGACTAATGCTTCTCATCCCTTATGTTCCTCCTTTATCCAGTAAAGCACCACCACGAGAGAGGGTAAAAGAGGAGAGAGCCCATCGGAGTCACACATCCATACTAAAGCACCACTTTAGGCCTCCCCAGGCTCCCGCGCTTCTCTCAATCACCCAGTCCGAGTCCAGGCGAACAGAGACGGGCTCCTCCCCCGCAGAGCACCCCTAACGAGGGGTTAACGCAGTGCCAGAGCTCCCATTATTGAGTGAATTTAGCACCTTGGACAGCACACTAAAAATCTTTATTGCTTCACTGACCCCCTCGTCATGTTCGTGTCTACGAGTTGCGTCTGGGGCCACCGTGGTGGGGGATGGGGGGCAGGGGGGTCTGATTGAAAGGCAGTATGTTGGCTGGCAGGCAGGCACACATGCTCGGGGGCTTGTTCACAGCGAGGGTTACACGCAGAGGGTGAGAACAATTTTCTGGTTTTCGCACTGCGAGCGTATTTCCTCAGCACCAGCACATTAACTTTTAAAAAGGGTTTCACTGGAGCTTCAGGGTTTAAAAAAATGAAAAGAGGAGGAGAAGAGAGGTTAGAGGAAATAAAACGAATACACAGAGTAAAAACACTGTAAATAAATGTTTAATGTGTAAAAGGGATCGTAATAAATAGCTTTTCTGTTACGGGTGTGAAAGGCAATTACCTGGAAGGAAAATAGTGTAAGTGTAGCCCATATCTCCCGCGGACAAGTCGTTTGCATGTTCAAACATGCATGTATTGCCTTTAAATGTGTTTGTATTCATGTATTATACATGGTTTTGGCTGTAATACCAAGGCTAGGAAGAACTTGACAAAGCACAGGGGCTCCTATATGACTGTAGAGGTGTGTTTTTAACCTGCAATCTGTAATGTTTGCCTCTCTACCGCCATCTCTGTTTGAAACATAAAATTGCAGGTGACTGTACATACTTTTCATTATGTATATTGATGTCAGATAAAGCCAAACTGACATTACCCACAAAATCAGACCAGACAGCTCATATTAAAAAACATGCCATTGTGAATCTGGGTAAGGTAAGGAGACTATAAAACATTGATCTGTCACATACTTTTTCAATAACTGATTTTTGTTCATTTTTAACCTGCAAAAAATGACAGATTGCAGCTTTCTTGCAAATGTTTGTGTAGTAGAGTTGTGTTCAAAGCTATAGACTAGCAACCCAAAGGTCACATGTTAAAACCTTGACAGGACGATCTATGAACTATAGACTTGCTGTAGTCTGTTACTTCTGTGCCCTTTGGTGAGGC
Organism: Ambastaia sidthimunki; assembly: GCA_036877625.1. Classification (NCBI taxonomy): domain Eukaryota; kingdom Metazoa; phylum Chordata; class Actinopteri; order Cypriniformes; family Botiidae; genus Ambastaia; species Ambastaia sidthimunki. The sequence continues at coordinate 35,878 of JAZGTK010001057.1, read as the reverse complement.
ACTTAACTCAAGGTTGTACCAGAGGGACTGTCCCTTTAATAAGTGTACTGTAAGTTCTGTTGTGTGACAGCTGTCTGCCAAGAGACCAAATATACACCAAAATTGAATGTAGTGTGTTGGTTAATTGAGTCAATCAAGGTGTTTAAAAACAGGAGGTTAACGTTTGTGTTAATGATGTTCTGTGTGCGACAGAAAGCTTAAATAACATCATCTTCATTTTCTCTTGAATAGGAAGTGATTCTGAAGAGGGCAGCAGATCTAGTGGAAGCTCTGTACGGGATGCCACACAATAATCAGGTGAGATACAAACACTAAGGCAGCGATTTTCAGTTCCTGTCCTGGGTACCCACAGTTCTGCATAAAGTGGGCATCTTCCTTTTTTAACACACCTGATTTGAATCATCAGACAAGAAATTCACAAGCTGGACTGTGCATGTCAGATAAGGAAGGCTTGCAAGAAGGCTGTGAGTCATCAACACCAGAATTAAGAACCATTAGTACTATGAGATTTCAAACCATGAACAGTAGTTCACATGACTGCAATACCTTTATATAAGAAGATCAGGGTAAATAAATACTGTAAATGCTGCATTCCACATTCAAAGGGCTTGACTGAGAAAAGCATTTTGTTACCACTTAAGGCCATGACAGAATTGTAAGGGCGTATTCTGTAATATTTTTTCACTTAACATAAATCCCCCAATGTAATTCCTCAAGAGCTCTTCTCATTGGTTAGAAGCAGGACAAGGGCATCTTCAATGTTAGATCAGTTATGAAGTGAGAGTGAGGGCATGTGCTCATCGATTGCAGAGCTGAGCAGGAGTGCAGTGATGCTGAATTATTTAGGCTGGGCAGTGGATGGAGCACGACCCATTCAAAGAACTGCCTCTGCAACCCCAATCCTCCAACCTCCACACGCTCTTGTCATCTTTATGAGGGTGAATTATGATGAGATCCACCAAAATGTGCAGACCTCCTCCATCAGCCCAAACTGATGACTGTTTCCTTCAGTACCTGGATATTAAATATCTTGAATGAATCTAATTCTTATTATTTTGTATAAACTGGCTTGAACGAGTACATTGACTTGTTCAGTCACTGATTATTATAAGAATCATGTGATTATATTTAGGGAGGTGGGATTATGCCATACATGAAAAGAGCATGACTTGTACAAGTTGCCAGTGTGTGTATTTTTGTTTTACAGTATTTTTTATACCCACTTATTATTAAAATACTAAATAATAAGGCACATAGTTAAATTAAATAAATACATTTTGGGAAATGTTTGTTTGTATTTTAGGTGTTTGATTGGTCTGAGTAATGTTTTATGAGGCAGTTTTTCTTTTATTTTTATTGCTTTATTATGTATTTATATTGGGTCATGATGTTTTTATGATTTTGTTTGTAATAGATGTTTCACATGATATTATTATTTACTGTTCTAATATAATGACGTCATGGCAACAACAATGTATTGTGCTGCATACAGCACTATAGAGTCCCTTAGTGGACAATAAAGTGTATTTCAATATCATCACCCAAGCTTATATAAAGCTTATATTAGATACAGCTAATGCATATCCACATATATAGCTGTGTCCCATTAAATCATCCTCATTTCCCAAGTTCATAATTAAGCAGCTCATTTTCTTATTAGCATCCAAGTATTTGTGTCATTGGTTCAGTCTAACCTGTTCTGTGTTAATCCCAACAGGAAATCATTCTGAAAAGAGCAGCAGATATTGCAGAGGCTCTCTACAACGTCCCACGGAGTCACAACCAGCTGCCGGGTTTGGCCAACAGCTCAGTTCACGCTGGCATGATGGGAGTGAACTCCTTCCACAGCCAGCTCGCCGTCAATGTGTCTGAGTCCACACAAGCAGCCAATCAGGGTGAGCGAAGGCGTCGTCAATATTGAACCACAAGATATGATTGACAGATGACACACAAAACTATTAAAGGCTTTTTAAGGGGTTCTTTAATTCTTTTTCACAGTTTTTTTTACTTTATTTAGTGTGTAACATTGCTGTTTGAGGATATCAAAGGTCTGCAAAGTTGCAAAGCTCACCACTACAAAGGGAATTATTCCCTCTAACAGAAAACACTTTTCCTGAACTACATCTAAATTGCAGTTTTTGTCCAGAAATGTACCCATCAGTTTCTATTGTGTAAATCATGTAAAACTCCCTCCCAAGGCATTTGCATTTCATAGAGTTTACACCTGAGAAGCTGAAACTTGTGGGAGTCTCAGCTATTGTAAGTGGCGTTACATTTTTAAAATGGCCTTAAAGTGTTTGACACAATGGTGCAACCAACCAATCAGAGCACACTGTGATTTTCAGAGGGAGGGGTTTCACAGAGACTGGGAACCAAACAGCACATTAGGGACAGAATGGGAAGCAAGGTGCTGCAATAATGTAAAATATATTAAAATTAATTAAAATAAAATAATTAAAATTAATTAAATTAAAATTAAAATAAAATAATATTAAAATTAAAATATAAAAAATTCGTATTCCCCAAAAATAAAATCAAAGACACTGACTAGTCAGTATTAAACATGTCATTTTTACATCTTTACACATGCACATGAGAGAGAAGACACAGATGTAGAAAAATCGAGTGTAGTGCTTTGGGAAGGGGTGAGCGTGACAGAGATAGACAGCGTACAGACAGATACAACTTTTTAGCAATGTTCCCTGAACCTCCAGGCTGCTTTACCTCAGCATTCCTCTGCCTCTGTGACAGTGAATGATTTGTGTTAAGTCAGCAGTAATCTATCAGTGCTCTGATAAAAGGAGGAATGAATAGTAAGCAGTGCAGAAATGAGGGCTGCCTTTGTATCAGACAGCGGGAACTCCTGCAGTGAGAACTTCCTGCTGCTTTCACCCATGTCAGCGTTTAACGTTCTGATGCATATTTATCCTCTTTGTCTTCATTGTATCCTCCTGACACACACATATGTATTTTTATCAGACATTTTCTAAACAAAATATATTGAGGGACTCATTTATTTAGATACTGTTTACACCTGGTATTGACATCTGTTTTGGATGATCCGGACAGTGGAAACGCAGGTGTAAAAGTGCATCCAAAACAGTTTGTGATCTGATTGCTCAAACCACATTTGGGGAGTAGCTGAAACAACATGTGTGGAGTAAATTTGTACCATAAATGCTAAAGTGCCCAGTGCATCCGTACGTGTACAAGACTTCACAGAACGTCTCTGGTTTCTGGACGTTAGCATTCAGTGACACATCTTGGAAAACACATCTGAGATTCGGTTTATATGGCAGTGTGCGCTCCACATTTTCAAAACATGTTTGTGGTGATATTAAAATTTTAAAGTAATTTCCAGGGAAAACACATACTGATCAACTGTATACATTGAATGTCTATTTGAATAAAAGCATCTGCCAAATGCATAATAATGCATGTATATAATGCATGTAAATGCATAAATGTAAATGCATAAATGTAAATGCATTATTGTGATCACAAATCACAAATGTCCACAGGAGATGCATGTTACTATGTGTTGTAAACCTGCCTTATCTGACCACTTGTGATTGGATCATGCAAGATTAATTTTAATACAGGGTGCAAACAGACACTGTGACGTGTCCAGACAAAGTGTTTCCTTGTCATTTTCTGCTATTATGTTTGTTTATGTTTGTTTTGTCTTCTTCATATAGTAACTTTCACATGTGGCTCTTACACCTCTGTGTGTTTGTTCTTCAGGTTTCAGTCGGAACACGAGCAGTGTTTCTCCTCACGGTTATGTGCCCAGCTCAACACCACAGCAGAGCAGCTACAGCACCGTCTCTACCAGTATGAACGGATACGGTAACACAGGCATGACCACACTGGGAGGATCACCCAACTTCCTCAACGGCTCTGCTGCTAACTCTCCTTATGCCAGTGAGTACTGAACATCTCTCACTGTCTCTACAGTTAAACACTTGCTTATAGAAATGAGCTTTTGCATAAGTGAAAAAATATATTATAACATTCTACAAGAGCCTAAATGATGATTTTCATCAACATCTTCATCAGTGCATTATTGTGATTGTAATGTTCTATTTAATGTTTAAGTTAGTTTTAACAAATTTACATAACAAATTTACATTTAAATATATATTACTTAATGCCTAGTATTAAAAACTATATTTAAATAGTATTGATATACATTTACAAGAACAATAAAATTTGCAATATAACATGAATTTTATGTGTTGCATATATTTAATAATTTTCCTGTTTTCTTTATTATATGTAAAGCTGTATTATATGTAAAAGCGCTTTATAAATAAATTGGAATTGAACAAAAAAGAAATTTTTAAGTGCAATCTCTTAAAAATTATTTTAAAAAATCCTTATCTAATGGTCACAATTGACTGGAGAATGCATTAAAATGTATTTGTCAAAACTCTGATCAAGATATACAGCCATAACTGTTATAACTGTCATAATTGTGTGTGTTTCTTTAAGAGCTAAAATCAAACCCCCACCCTCTCTTTTCTTCAGACATGATCAGGCCCTGTCTATAATGCTTAGCCATTCGTATAACACCAATCTTCTTGGGCGGCTTCTAAATTAAAGCGTCTTAATTAAATCAATAAACTAATTGCAGGAGAAGCAATTCAACTTGGGTACTTTGATTCCGAGATGTTAACAAGTATTTTAACAGGCTCACTGACTGCACACTGACACTTTCAATCAATGCGAGAGAATGGGCTTTGTGAGCTCCAATTTTCATTAATTGATTAGTTAGGCCTTCATAAATGGATTATGACACTATCCGAAGAATTGGCTTGGGAAAGTGCCATCAGATTTAAGCACAGAATAATAACAACAATAAAGGTAGATCAGGACATAAAAGAGCGGCAGAAATACGACAGCAGTAATTGTAAAATCGTTGAGGGGGAAAATGATCTAAGTGTATTAAAAGACAAAAGGAGCAGAAGTGGGGAGGGACAAGCATTCATGTTGTTCTGGGACCAGAAACCATTAATCTGTAAAACACATAAACTGAATCAAAAGAATACTATATAATGTATGATCTGACATTACATATAAATTCCTTTATTCTTAATATAAAATTTTATATAAAAATTACATGCTTGAAAGATTGTTACAATTTTACTGTTTTAAATGCGGTCTTTTCCCCCCACAGTTCACTAATAACATTTTTGATTGTGTCATTTTGATGTTATCACATGATGTTAACACACATTTGATGTTAACACACATTACGTTCTTTTTGGTTACCTGCCAAACAATTTGCAGTTTGCATTATTAATTCTGAGTTTACATACAAAAATCTATTAGCTTTGTGATTATATATATTACTATTTATATATTTATATTTATACAGCAATAGTTGCATAGGCTATCAAATCATGCACTCTAAATTTGTAACTAAGATCTAATAGTAACTAATAGTAGCTAATTCTACTTGATTGGAACCCCTCCCCTTTTTTAGAATTGTACATAGCACTTGTTTTACAGTGTGGATAGGCCTCAGGTGTTCACATGCTGTATGTCTGTGAAGTGTTCTCATTTCTCCTTACACTCTCTCCTTCATTCCTCCATCAGTTGTTCCTTCCAGTCCCACCATGGCCTCCTCCACCAGTCTTCCCTCCAACTGCAGCAGTTCCTCAGGCATCTTCTCCTTCTCCCCGGCCAACATGGTGTCAGCAGTGAAACAGAAGAGCGCCTTTGCCCCCGTCGTGCGACCGCAGACCTCACCGCCACCCACCTGCACCAGTGCCAATGGGAATGGCCTCCAAGGTGAGTGATGCCACAGACAGGTGCCACTCGAAAAATGTGTAACACAAAATAAACAAGAGCGTTCTTACATATATATTTTGTTTCCTACACACTTGTTCCATTGGGGATTTTTTCTGTACTGGGATATAAGCATTTTTATGTGCTATGCATTTTAGATATAGACAAGCATATTGAGCTTAGCATATTAGCAATAGTGCTAATGGGAGTTAATGTACCCAATGTCCTCTGTGTACACCTCCCTTAAGCCTCTATTTCATTCTAAAGTGACTGATTTACAACCTTCTAACACCTAGACAGCTGTCAGTTTGTCCTAACTTGCGGTAATCTGTTTTTACATTTGCTCCTCTGTGACCGAGTTCCTCTTTTTGTGCTTAAGAAATAATTCACTCTCTCTCTCTGTTTCCCATCTTCCCCTTCCCTCTGCTCCCTCACTCTGCTTCCAGTAGATCAATCTTTTGTGGACTCTAGCAAGTACTCCACCACCAGCTCCCTGCAGGGACTGGCCTTCTCCTGAAGTACGTTACACCTGTCTCACGCTCTTCATCATCCTCACTTTCTATCCATTAACCCATCCATCAGCATGACCGTCACATATCCTCTCTTCATCCTGCCTCATCCTCCTCACGACTGCTCGGTCGCTGGGGGCCCGCTGTGTGTCACAAAATACACGCCATATGTGTTTCATTTCCTGCCTGACTTCCTGTTTTCTGTGTCAGCTCCTCTCCCAGTTTAGTTGCGGCTGTGAGTGCAGTATACAAAGGGTTCTGTCAGTTAACTAACCATAAGTCAGTTAACATTCAGTGATATTAAAAATAATCACCTGGTGAATTTCATGAAAAAATGGATCATATTTTACCATGACATTAAAAGAAAAAAAAATGAAGCTTGTTTTGAGGACTATTAAGACAGGTTTGAGGATATTTTTTATTAAGCACATTTACTCCCAAATTCAAATTACTGGGAGAAATAAGGGCAAATTCAATTCATAAGAATAAGAAGAATTGGTGTGTAGTCCAAGTATGGTAACCCATGCTCAGAATTTGTCCTCTGTGTTTAATCTGTCCAGTTGTGAACACACACACTGCAAACTGTGAACACACCCAGAGCAAGCAGTGGGCAGCATGGTGGCACCTGGGGGTGCAATTGGGGAAAGTATCTTGCTCAGGGGCACCTCAGTTGTTTCCTGTCACAGTCTTTGCAACGTTCTGGCTTTCTAACCAGTAGGCCACAACTGCCCTATAAATTATATTTTAAACAAAATATTTTGTTCACATGACAACACATCTCTCATGAGAAAAAATTTTTGTCATGAAAATGTCATGAAAATAATTCAAAGAAATCATCCTAAAACCTTTGTTTTCTTTTTGTGGTGGAAAGTGACCCATATTTTTCTTAACAGAAAAGACATTCACCCAAATACAGCAAACCACATAAGACAAACCCACAGCTGTATCACTGTATCACTCATCTGACATCAATAACAACATACGTTCCCTGTTATCTGAAACAATGTCATAATCAACTTCCTCTGATTTATGACAATTACTCTCCATGTAGCATTTGGCCCTGGGCGTTGATCTTAAATATCTAGACAGCACAGAGAGACAATAGAAAAGTAATTGAGTGTTTAAGGCAGACATCTCTTATCTGAGAGTGTTGAGTGCTTCCTCTCCGTGTGTTGATACGCACTCGGCACTCTGACCCGATGACCGATTGCCGGTCACCGCTCATTTTTTTTCCATTCCAAATGAGGCAGAGACACTCAGGAAATAACCCAGGAATTAGAGATGAAGGACTAGGGCGAGGAAATCAATAGGAAGCCAATATGTTACATGAAAAATCTGGTGCAGAGATGTGGCCTGCTGAGGAATGAACAGAGAAACACTTCTTAGTGCTCATGAGAGTTTCTCTCTCTCTGTCACCCATTAATGAACAGAACTGATATAAATGTGAGACTGAACGTACAGTTGCTTAATGTTGAGAGCAGGAATTATTTATTTAAGCTGCAGCTATTTTTGTTTAACTGTTGGCAACCCAGTTAATTTGGGTCAGGTTGTGTATACACTGCAAGAACGTTTTATTAGTGAGGCTGTTTGTTTGTAATTTGTCTCGTAAAAATGATGTCCATGTAAATGTGTCGGTCCCCATAGGCACATGCAATAAACACTTACGGCCGCTCATAGAAGTACACAGACAAAACCGTACACTGTGAAAACAGTTTTGTCAAATAACAATAAATAAAATATGTACTGGTTTTGTTTAAGTTAAGATATCGTATTTCATATGACTAAGTTAAGTGTTACTGTAGGTCAAAATAGCTTCTTAAAGGCATAGAACACCAAAAAGTATTTAGTAGTTTGAGTGCATGGATACAATGAAAGTAAATGGGACACAGAGACAGGTGTGGTCACCATTCATTTTCACTGTGTAGTAAATTTAATGAGAAAAAACTGATACTGGTAAAAAAAGTCATAATGGTTTAAAATATAATTAGGTTGAGTAGCCTAAGTGACGTTTTAGGGTGAACTATCACTTTAAGATAACAACTTCACCCATCCACCCTTTACAGTGAGCTGAGTTTGTCCTCAACACTCATGTTATACATGTACACACTAACCTAAAGTCCCGTCCTTTGACTGTAAGGATATCTTAGACGTCTCCTCCAAACATATAGAGATTCATCCTCAAGGGAGAGAAGCATTAGCTAATGCGTTGCAAAGCCGTCCTATAGTGTTATCAGTAATTGGATTAATGAATTGTTCATATAATGGCTCCCTGATGGGGAGGCTGATATACAGCCTGTAAAGCAAGTCACTATTTATCCTGACAATGACTCCAATTAAACACGGAGGACCTGCAACCTCTGTGGATCATACAGTATAAAGATTATCCTCAGCCACTCTCAGGGAATTGTACATCCTCGTGATTAATGTACAACTTCACTGTGAATGAAAGCAGTGAGAATTATAGCTCAGCGGGATCAGGGTCCCCTTAACATACTATTGCATTCATTTAGTCTTTCTGTGTCTGTCTTACTTCAGTTGATTGAAGCCATATTTTACCCTAAGCGATACTCTGTTTGTTCTTCTTTTGTTTGGATGTGTGATTCATGTGCATTGTCTTCAACGTCTTTTGTTTTATTTTAATTGCCTCTCTTTTGTTTTTTTGCATATACAGTGGTCCCAAAAACTTTTTGGACTGATGTCTGAATGTCATTGCACTGGATACAAAACTAATAAAAGTGGCATGTGCAAGCAATAATCATATTTCTCAAAACTATCTTCACTTTTCTTAGTAACCATGAACACGTTTGACAGTATGACAATCAGACAGTCTTCAAAACTTTTTGTATTAGTTTAAAACAATATATCTGTGAACAGACTTCTATATTAGCTATCAGGCGACTTCTTTCTTGTATCGTTTAAATACTCAACTATTTAGTTTAATTTGTTACATTTAAAAATACTTTAACTGTGAAGTGTCCAAATATTTTTGTAGACCAACTGTATAACTGTTCCACAACACCTAAATAATTGTATGGGGGGGTTGAATTGTTTAAATGTTTATTTTAGAAGAAATGTTTATTGTGAAAGTAGGAAAATCAACATGAAGCAACATTTCAAACACCCTGTCTTTCCCTCATGCCAGGTTGTCTGAATCTTGTTTGTTCATATTGCTTGAGTAGGATATGTTCTCCAGATGCTACAACAGCTTTTCTTTGGGGATTATTGCATGACAGATGAAACCAAACAGTCTCATGTCTTACTCTCCTTCTCTTCTTCTTTTCTCTGTGTCTGTCTTCTCATGACCAGTGATCCCAGGGATGATTGTTCCTCCCATGTAGGGGCTCCTGGGCTGCTAAAGAGGCACATTTGAGTTCAGCTCTTGCCAGAGAATCTGAAGGTCTGAGCTGAAGGCAATTGCTGTTGGAGGAGGAATACAAACTGAATTTTGGAAAACTCAGGCCTTTTGAAACAAGGAAATCTCATTTTGTGGGACGAAAGAATTTGTTTGCTTTTGTTTTTAAGCTAATTTCTGGACTGCTCTACAGAAGGACATTTCCCCACGTTGTACTCATGAAGAAGGGAGGGATGGATCTCCTTTTGATTTATTTCATGGGCTTTTTTGATGAATTTAATGATCATATGCCTTTTTTACAGACTGTATCGTATATGACAAATGTGACACTTTAGGAGTGGGTGACCGGTTTCTCGAGAGCTGGCTGTGATGGGCGTCAGCACAGATCTTTGTTAATACCCACCGTTTTTTAAATATATAAACAGATCAAACAGATCAATTTCGAATCGTGCAAAATCCAAGAAACACAAATCTTAGCATTTAGAAATAAGAAGATGTGGGCCAACTGCTCGAATACAGAAAGCAAAAGGGGAATTTTTTGCCCCAGGGAGAAGCCAACAAATAGTTTGCCATAATTTTGTTTGTTTTGTTTCAAAGTTAAATCATAGCGCCATACTCGGATCGCCATCATAATTTCTGAGCGATCAGTCAAACACGAAGCATCTGGGTAGCAGGCGGCTTGGATGGTTATGATGTAGGAAAGCTATTTAAGAGTTATTAAAAGCTGTCATGCTCTAATTTTTTAGTGGACTGTTCGCTTGGGCCCAGATTCCTTCTCAGAGAGACGAATCCTGTTGAAATACAAGTCTAATTTTTAGAACAAATCAGTATTTATGTTAGCACAAATATTTGTTAAGCAGAGATGTGCAAAAGATAAACAACTGTACTAAAGGAAAAGGACAAAAGCCCCCCGCTGCCATTTCATGATCTTTTCAAATCTTTTGAATTATATGCTTGTTCATACGAATGTGATGACATACGATGACTTTTTGATCTTTGTTTTGCTTTCTTTATGAAAAAAACTGTGATATAAATTTGATGTGTTTGGTTTGCTGTGTTGGATAATAGTGAAGGATATAGGTGAAATGAAGTATAAGAAAAATGCTATTTCTGAGGTGACTGTTAAAACATCTCCCGCCCCTTTTTGTGTGTTTCTTTCTTGTTTTGAGGGACATGACTTGAATTTAGCAAAGTGTGTTCATGTTTAGACAGCACTGTGTAGAATGCTTTCCAAAGGTGTCAAACTCCCAACTTATAGCAGTTTGATTGGCTCTGTTTGGTAGTCGTATATTTTGTAGGTTTCTTTTCTGTTGCCAAAGTCTTTGTTTTATTTGTGTTTATCTCAAAATGGCTTAAGGCAGCTTATAACACTGATTATTGATTTCATATAATAGGACACACAATCTCATCAACTTCAGACAGCTACAAACAAGGAACATGGATTCTGGACAAAAGAGGGGAATCTCTGTAAAATATCCATATAAATAATGTATGTATATCCAGACTTTGTAAATTGCTTTCTCCCCAAGTTTTGATTGTGTAAGGTTTTTTGTAGTCATTTGTCCATCTGTTCACTTTGATCACCCAGCCTGGTTAAAATAATATTTCTCAGCATTTTAGTTTATGTCTGCATTTTGGTCCATGTTTTGTATCATGTTGCTTGGCTTCCATTTTTTTAAGTTCTCTTCATAAAAAAGCCATTGTCTATTTTTGTATAATTTGTAAGTTAAAAAGCAATTGTTTTCCTTTTGGGAATTTTAATGTATGGCAAAAACGTAGCATCTCACAGCATTTAGTTATGTAGATTTTTTAAATATATAAATATATATATATGATGAATATATAAAGCTATATCTTTTTTCTTTGAGGCTTACAGAACCTGTACTATTGTAATATGCATGGGCTCTTCTATGAGAGTGATGGTTTTATTTTGTGTGTCAAACCTAGAAGGATGTTTTTGATGAAGTTTTAATATACTTTATTCTTTTTCTTTTCTCTCCTCTTTTATTTATCTAATTATTTATGCCTGCTTATAGATCTGTCTATTCCATTTTCTCTTTCACGCATATCAGTACCAGCAGATAGATGCCTTAACAATGCAAACCCATGTGTACAATCGCTTGTACAGAGTTCACAACCACCACCACTGACAGTAAACACAAGTTCCTTAAGGGAACAGCTTTCTGAACAGGGAAACATAAGCACAAATTGGTCAGTTTTACCTGAAATCTAGGGATAAAGTATTCATCAATTTTCAGTTGTTTGTATTATGAAGGAAAACGAAGGAATTTGTATTTGATGAATATGAAAAGTAACTTTTTGATGGAATTTTTTTTGGTTGTTAGCAGAATGGGTTGCACTTTTTCATTAATTTAAAGCAGAAGGCTGCCTTTATAATTGGTTTATGTAATGTTGTAGTAATGTTCACCATGTTCAAAAGAGGGGGGAAGCTAAAAGCCATATTCTACAGTGTCTCCATTAGCTCAGAAGATGAAGCTCTGATGATTTTACACTTTAGCCGTGTGTTCTGCAGCACTTCATGAGGTACAGTCGACATATTTCTCACCCTGAGCGAAATGACTGAACATCAGAGCACAATGCCTCGCCCCCAGGGCCCAGGAACTGATGCCCGGTCTGTAACACTGTCTCACGCTTCTGTTTTTTTCTACTGTCAGCTGGATCGGCCCTTGTTACAGTATCTCCAATGGAACCCCAAACGATGAAGCTGTAGGGCTGTTTTATGAAGGTGTAAGTCGTGTCATTCTGTAATGTGTCTTCAATCCGCCATCTAACAGAAAAAGTGGCTTTTAATATATTGATGTGTGATGACTTTTAAACAGAAGTGACTGATGACAGTCTGTTTTGGGCACTTCTTTAATATTCTCACTCTGTAGAAGAGGACTGATTTTTTTCACAGTGATTACTTTGTTAGTGGCTTTTATCGTCGTGATTAAGATGAGCCCTGATAAAGCAACAAGCATTTGATAGGAAACAGAACTCCAAACCAAAAAAGCTGGTCTCCCTTTTTCTGCCTCCTGTTCCTGTGTTTGTTTGTTTGTTTCATTTTTGACTGGATACACACTGAACCGTTCTATTGGTAGGAAAACTCAAGACAAAAACTACTGTATAGATTGTTATCATTTTTGATGAAAGTTGTAAAATAACTTTTCAAAGTTCACAATATTAAATTAAAGTTCTTGTCTGTGAGCTGTGTTCTTAGTCTTTTGTGTTTTTTTACAATGTTTGGGGGTGGGAAGCAGATGTTGGAGGGCATGTTAGGGAAGTAGATATTACAAAAGTAACCCAGTGTGTTATTTTTGTACTGTCTTATCACCAACAGATGTCTGATCATTAGTTATCTCAGGGGAGCGATCTCTCCTTGGGCCCAGCCCACTTTTCTCTACCCCAATATGCAACCCACCAATTCCCCTTAAAGTAGCAGTTTTTAATTAGCTACATTCATTAAATTATTATATACCTGATAGCATAATGAATGTAGGCCCAGACTTTCGCAAACATGTTAATGATGGCCTCCTCAGCTTATTAATTGAACTGCACATTGCATTTAATTGACTCATCATTTGCATTTATGGTCATCAGCAAAAATTAATCTCTTTTTTTTTAGTTTGCATATTTAATTTAAGATGCTCTTGATCTGATTAGCTTGTAAAAGTCACTGGCAGGTTTTTGCTGACCTGATTGCATGGGGTGAACTTCACCTCAGCTCATGGCTTGAAAGATTGTTTCCAACGACCCTGAAACATTAATGAAATGCATGTTTTGAGTCGTTAACATCAACAGCCACTAAATCAAAACACTGTGGCTACTAGTTGTGTAACTGCTAAAACAAAGACATAAGCCAGGAATAAACATCACCATAGGGAATAAAGGAATCACTTTTGTAAATTAAAATGCTCTTTTAATTTTACCTCTCAACAGTTGATTTGTGTACAGTATATTATGATCCATGATGAATCGTTGAATTTTAAATATCAGCATTAAACTTACATACAGTAGCATTTTTATACTATGATCTCAGATGCCACAGGTTGATTTTAAAGCACTTCTGTGTTCCTAGAATTTTATGAGGTCACTTGGTTTCAATTCCTGTTTTTGGAGCTGCTAATTGTCAGTTTGTTTTGTGTTTTTTGTTCAGCCAGTAGCCATACGGCAGTAACATGGCAGAACTTTGAATAGCCATTAGCTAATGGATTTTTGAGAGATGTAACCATCCTCCTCACCCTCAACCTTCAGTCTACACCCTGCTGTGAAGCACTTTGCAAATAAAGACTGCTTTGAACATTAAACAGCCAAAGTAAAGGATTATACAACTCTCTCTCACTCTCTCACACACTCTCTCTTTATCACTAAACCCAGGGGAAGGCTGTCTGGGAGTTAATGTACAGGAATGAGTGATAGATGACAATCTAAATAGACGTGTGCACAAATCTCTCTCCGCTCATCATTGTTGACATTTGTTGACAGAAACTCTATCGAGCAAATCGACTCTTTTCCAGCATTAATGAGCGTGTTGATTATTTTTATATGGCACTTACAAAGCACAGTACCAGATACCCAGAGGAAACATTTTTATTGCTCAAAGTTTACTCGTCCGTATAGCTAAGAAGATGAAGTTCTGTAATGAAGTTAACTAACTTTTGTTCAAATGGTTCTTGTACAATTCCTAGTGGAAAAAACGACAAGAAGGTCACAGTTTATTAGGTGTGTTTAAATATTGTGTACACATAAAACATAAGACCACAACATATGATACATTGTACTGTGCACATACATGTTGTTCTGTGTGTGTGTGTGTGTGTGTGTGTGTGTGTGCGTGTGTGTTTTATGAACAGTACAGTTCAAATTTTGTACATTTTTTGGCTCCCTCAGTTTGAGTGACTCTTGTGCTGTCACTCTTGCTTCTTCCAATATTAAAACCACGATTTTCCAAGACCTCTGCAAGCTACAAATGATGTTCTGTCCATAGTTGGTGCTGATCTCATTTTCACAACATTAGGGGCATATCATTGAACTGTTCATCATGCAGGAATATTCTTTACTGCACAGAAGCCTGTCTGACAACCTTTCAGATAATGTCTTAAGATAAAAAGCAATACATGCAGGAGCTACCTCTGTCTGAACCAAATAAATAAATAAAGTTCTTCCCATGAGCTGGAATACAAGGGAAAGAGGAGAGTCTGAAAGACATCTTTGAGAGGGAAAACAGAAGGTCCCACTGGGGAGAACGGAGAAAAGGAGAAAACAAGGAAGGAGCAAGACAAAGACGCAGAACTGAAAAAAGAGAAAAAAATTTGAATAAAAAGCCACTTGAGAGAAGGAGAGGACGCAGAGAGAAACGGAGAGCAGGCGAGCGAAGGGTCCTCGCAGCCCATGGAGAGAAGACAGCGAATAGCTGGAGATCAGAAAACGATGTTCGAACCGATGCGGAAAGACACCAGACGAGAGAAGGAAATGTTGCCTGGTCCCTGAGCTTGGGGTGCAGGATGGGGGGGAGGTGGCCCTCCCGGGAGACCCAGGCCTGTCATCAAATAACACAAAAACACTGCAGGCCGAGCTGTAGGGATTGTGGGATGTGGGGAATAAGGAGTGGAGGGGGTTGGGACTCTGTTTCAGCCCAGGGGCCTCTTCACACACAATGTAAAGTATAGATGCTGTTTGTCTTTCTGTTTGCCAGGCACTTCAGAAAGACAGAATGATCCAGAATCCAAACTCCAATAACCTTTACAAGCCTTAAAACATTTCTCCCCCACGTGATGAGGGGCAATTTGCTCTTGAATGTTGAATTAAACTGGAGGCATTTTAATTATTGTTGTTGTCAAATTAAGATAGCTGTGATTGGGTTTATTGCTTGCTGATGTTATTATTTTCAATATTTAGTTTAGGTAAAAAGATGAACTGTACAGGTGTTTCTTCAGTTATGAGTGTTATGGGTCATAATGACAATGACACCACAACTATAAGAGACAGTCATAATTTCTGTATTATTTTTACACAATAAGTTGTTTATTGTTATTTTAGACTTTATTTAGATTATCTTGTAAGTTAATAATAATTAATAATAATATTTTTTATTATGATTGAAAGTCTGGGACAAGGATAAAACAATGAAATTATACATACTGTAAAAGACATTTGAGCAGTAGAGAATAAATAATAAAAGCATGGTAAAAGGTTTCCAATCTTTTATGGTGACCTTTATGTAACAAAAAGGAAAAAGAGAAATACATTTACATTTAGGCATTTAGCAGACGCTTTTATCCAAAGCGACTTACAAATGAAAGAACAATAGAAACAGTATAATATTAAAATACAGTAAAATACAGTGTAATAAAATTAATCAAAATGTAATCAATGTAATCAAAATCATGCCCTAAAGCATATAAATGTTCATAACTGAAGAAACTCCAATAGACAAAACAATTAAAGATGTTAAAATGAAAGAAAATGTGCTGTTTACTTGCTATCAGAGTGTTTTTGTTATGCTGCATGTTTTAGCTTGTCTTTATTAATTAATGTCACACGAATAAAATTCAGCTGTAGAACTGTCCTAATGTATTAATTATCTCATAATCCTGTATAATAATGGCTGGTTAGAGCCTAATTTTAATGCTTTGCTTTAAAATTATCTGACAAACAGTCATATTCATTCTTTATAATTATTGCATGTTTGTCTGTAACAGCTGATAATGGCGATGCAAGCTCAATTTGTAAAAGCCTCTCTGATTTTTTGCACTGTAGACAGTTCCCTTCAGACATGACTGAAGATTTACTGCTATTAACGTGCACTTAGAGAAAAGGGCAAAATCATAAATCAGGATTTACCTCATATCCTGCACATCAGGGTCCATCTTCAGCAGTTTGATGTCTGCATCACATGCTCACGACTCCCCCATGACCAAACTTCCACACGGCCCTGACTGACATTTGTTGTGGGCATTTGTGATGTAATCGTTTGGTTTTGATACATTTAAGACTCTGTGTAGAGCTTTTCTGGTGCTGTAGATCCTAAAGAAGACTTATTAAAGTACAATAATCAATGACCACATAACCTATATAAACCCCTGCTAGCGGATTATCTCATGTTCTGATTCAGGCGTTTAATGTGAACTCTGAAACACTGTCTAATTGATATAAGTACTGTATAATTATACAGTATAACTACTTTTTCCGCTGTTTATGTTTATTTTTATAGCTGTTTATGTCAACTGTAGCTGTTTATGGGCCAGGGCCCACTAGAAGGGCCTTAACAAAGTTCCTCAGTATTACTTAAACATTATTTAAATTGAAGTTAAAGATATATATCAAGATATTTTATATAAGATTTGTTTATTTATATATTATTTTTATATGCATCTTTTTAATTACACCAAGATAGAATTTTGTATTGGTAGTAATTGTGAGTGGGGGAGGCCGGAAAGGTTGAGATTCACTGCAGTATGTGGTAAACAGATGCACTGTAGTTATTTTCAGCTCAGGTTTTGTATTATTAGGCTCATCTTCTCCATTGTAGAAGCAGTTTCTAAGTCCAAGACGATCAGTAAATTTAAAATGCAGAAGTTGAAACCCTGACAGGGCAGAAATACAAATGTGACACTGTCCATGAAACACCTCAGCAGGGCTCTGTGTAAATTTCACCTTAATCAGAACACCAGCAGTAGGTGTTCCGGCACGCACACAAACGCTGTGGCCGGGTCTCGCTGCTGCGCTTGTTGTGTTTGATATTTATTCTAATTGCTGTGGGTAATTTGCAGTGAGTAGGACTAATGAGAAGGTCGGAGGGACCTAATGGATGATGGAGGCTGCATTTAGCCGTTTAGATATCACAGGTGGCACCACAGCGAACGAGGGGATGTGAACTCTGTTAGACAAACCTGCATATATTACCGTTCTTTTGATTGCTCTGGCTATTCTCACCTCCTGCTGCGGCTGCCAATTGGCTGTGATTCAGTAAATTGTCTGCGGAGTGGCAGAGGAGTGAGATAGCTGAATTATGAATGTGGAGCCATTAGTGCAGGTATTGGTGTGTTTAGCTGTTTATTCCACACCGGTAATTATTTATCACAATGTGTGGTTATGATTGCTACATCATAGAGAAGATAAATGGACTGAGACATCACAATAAATCCACAAAGCTAACAGAGCATGAGTACGTCACTCAGTTATGGCAGGTGCATTTTGGTGGAGCCCGTTATACATCAGTGATCTTTGGCTTTCTGATCTGAGTGACCCTCAACAGCTTTCATTAACCAGGCACATTTAATATTGCCAGGTACACGTAAAGCCATGTTTCTTCACAAAGTTTTAAGGTTCTAGGCAAAAGTTTTACTTCCACTAACAACTTAGGAATAATGTTTTTGGTCTATATGATATATAACGTTAAAACGTTTCATTAACATTACTGTAGTTTTTGACGTTTTTGATAACTTTAAAAGAACTTCTGGAGAAAGTTAGCCAACGTTCTAACAACATTTCATGTTAAATGGGATGTAATTGTTATATCTGGTATAAAAGTGATTCCGTGTGACATTTGGACATGTTGCAAATCAGCCCTTGATTTGTTTTTAATAGGGTCAGAATGGAAGCATGTTTGTTTGACAGACCCAGCTGACACAGACACATTGATTGATGCTGTAGCAATTTCACATGTTATATCTTCTTTTCTGTTAATTAAGTTTCCTAAGCATCATTAAATGCCATTATATTGTAATGAGAAAACTGCCGAATCACAAAACCATCTAATTGTTGATTAATGTTGTGTATCAGTGAAAGAAAATGGAAGATTTGAAATTTAATGAGTCAATCCTGTATTTAAATGCTGAAATTGCAAAAAATGTGTCTATCTATCTATCTATCTATCTATCTATCTATCTATCTATCTATCTATCTATCTATCTATCTATCTATCTATTAACCACCACACAGAGACAAAACATAGCACAGCTGTTCTTGTAACAATACACAAAAACCCTGCAAAAGGAATTATGGTTTATTATGGGGAGGGTTCCCTGTTTTATAAATATGGCAAGAGAAAATAAATGTGTACGTTTGTTTTCCTTTCCTATCTGCCTCTGTTTCTCTCTCTCTATCTTCCTTGGGTCTCCACACAGACCTCATAGTTTACATGTCTGTCCATCCATCTCTGCTTCCTGTGTGTGCCTGATTGTGAAATATCTATCTTTCCATCCACACATTCATCCCCACCACCGCCCCCGTGCTCTGTCTTGGCGCGAGTTTACCCAGCTCCTGGCTCATCTCCTCTGGGCTGGAGGGCTTGTGAAAGACTCCTGTTTACAGGCCCTGTTGCCCACTAAAATCAGCTACAGATTCCCATTAATTTCTGCTTGTTGCTGTTGTACCCCAGCCAATGAAACAGTGTGTGACCACCGCACAGCCCTATCCACTTTGGAGCGGAGACTGCCAAGGCGCTGTTTAACCCTGTGTGCGGGAGAGGGCAGCCACATATAACTCTTCCTAATGTATTGTCCCTCGTACAGGTTTCGACAGCGCCTTCTACTAGTGCTCTGCTATTCATTACTGCTAATTTGACGTGTTTACGGCCTGCCTTCCTTATATTAGATACTTAAAGAAATCGATTGGGCTTAAATCGAAACACCTACAGCCGCACAAACATGTCAATACGGAGATGAGTGCTTAATCTCAAGGACCAAGGAACTTACGCCCGGGGGGAGGAAACTTTGCACGTCTAATTTATGTCTGTTGCCCAATTACGGTTGAGCGTGCGCGTATGTGTGCGTGAGGGTGTACAGGTTTAATGGAGAGTTGAAGAAGAGCCGTGTCCTCGGGGGATATATACCTCTGTACTGTATTGAGGTAATGCCTTCCAGTTCGTCCGTATACACGGCATGATATGGACCTTTTTGTGAATGAGTTTAAACACTCGTGCGCATCAGTGAAGGGGAAGATAGGATAATACGGATTCTCCATGACTTCGAAACTCTGGGAATGATTATGTGAGGACATGAATTTGGCACTTTGTAACCCCAATAAACAGTGAGGTGTTTATGATGTGAAGTGGGCGGTGTGTGCGTGAGTCTGGGCCTTTGTGTTTATTTGTGTGTATCAGTGTGTGTATGAGTGTTTGTCAGACAGAGACAGTTGGAAAAAAGGGTCATATAGCAGAACGGCTATTACCACAAACTACAGCTATTATCTGTTAGGTCAATGGTAGATATTAAAAAGACTTGTAGGTAACCCCAACCACATACAGGGCTCGAAAATGTAAGCTTATAGCAACAATGAGAAAGGTGGAAAAATATCATAGCAAACACCCACAATCATTATGAATGCAATAGCTGTGTGTGTGTGTGTGTGTGTGTACTCAAACTTGTCTAATGGCTTCCAGACCTGTAGGTCAACTGTATGTTCTTCCATCATTCTGGCGTCTTGGGTGTACTATTTGACTCAATCTAATCACGGTGCCCAAATGCCCTCTGGGCTTTACAGTACTCTGTGCTGCCCCTCAACTTTATTCTGAATTCCCTCCTTATGTGCTGCAAGCCAGGGAGCCGGGTTCAAACCTCACAGGTACTACACAGTACGGTTGTAAAGCTACATCCTCATCATCGTGCTGCCGTTTGGCACATTCTGTGGGCCAATCACTGGCCCAGTTTTGTTGTCTTTGATTCAGTAAGTGAAAATGGGATGGTGCCAAAATGAGCCAATTGTACATGCTTTATGGATTTATTTTCATCAAAATGATGATAAATGTGAGATTCTTTCCACCATCGAACCACAGCACGAGGAAACTGCTCAAAAAGGCAAACAATCTGAGCTGATTTTTATAATGAACTAGAGGGCAGTAACTCTTCCACCTACCCCCACCCCAGAGGCCAAGCTCTCCATAGCCCACTTCCATTCTGTGTTTTTCTTTGTTTTTTCTTCTTCAACTGGGTGGGGGGGCATTCAGAGGAAGCAAAAAACAGAGAGCACAGCACATATTTCAGATTTATGAAGTTTGGACACTCCTTGCGTTCCAGCATGAGAAAGAGAAGAAAAAAATCCTCATCTGGAAATAATTAGGCTTTTTTTGTCTTCCTCTCAGCATTAAAGCAACATGACAGCCTGTAAGCATTTTTGTGCCATATTTCAAAGTTATGGTTTATAAACATCTGGTGAAGCTCTCTTGCACACTCTTGGGAAAAAGGGATCTTTTTTCCACATTGCGATCTGTTTGTGCTGGGATCAGGGAGGTGAGAAAGCCCAGCAATGTGAGGGGCCGTTGTTCTGTGCTGGAGCAGGGGGCAACGGGTGAGAGGCAGGTATGAAACACTGTGGCCTCTCTCAGACCTCCGGCTTTCTCAAAGCACCACACATGCACATTATCAGCCACGCTAAATGCCCCAAGCAGAAAGTGACATTAGCAGTTCACGTTAGTTTTGCCCTAGCCAGTTCATGGCACCCTTTGAATCAGGTCAATTTATCCATCATTCCACCTATGCACCAAAATAAAAGTGAAAGCACAAATACTTATTATTTTATTATAGGTTTTCCTAGATAAGATTAGATGGAGATTATAATGGATAAAAATTGCAAGTGTGATGCAAGTGCAAGATGATGTCATCAATATGTGTAATCTGTTTTCCCAGATACAAGTGACTATAATTTTGAATGTTTACTAAAAATTTAAATAGCAAAAAGTAAAATAAACACAGTACATTTGCTTATGTCTCCTGATCTCAGATTTTTCTTCTAAAAAGACAGACTCCCATGCTCTATGGTTTCAGAAGCAATCTCAACAATGATCTAATTTGTATCTAGTTTTGTTTTTCCTAAGGAATTTTCAGAGAAACATCTGAGATCAAGTCGATACCTAAATGAAACAACAGAAAAGTCTCCCAAGCTAGATGATAGCAACCTAATAATAAAGATCTCCTGTGGGCATCTTTCCTCACTGTTTTTACATTTATCAATGACTCATTGGCTTTTCAGATTGACTGATTTAAAAAGTTAACTCAAATATCCTGCTTTCACACCGGATTGAGTTACATTTCCCACTGATGTCACAGAACTGTGTTCCATTTACTTGCTTCTCACATAAAAATCGAACCCCTGGATTGACCACTTCAGTTTCACACATTCTTGTGCAATATGACAGTTTGTGTTTTATATTCATGATCTTGCCAGATGCTCTGGCGGTCCTTGCTTGTTGAGCTTTAGTCTGTCTATTTTTGAACTTTCATCGAGAAAAGTGCTCATTGCAATATTTTAAAAGTCATGCTTCTCTTATTTAGAAAACTCTTTTATATGTATCTGACAATAGTTCTTTTTCCTTTGACCAGTAACAAAGGATACATTGATTATGCTTCTAAAAGAAAGTCTGTCCCACTGCAGACCAGTGTCTGATGTGTTTTTCTTGGCTAGCTCAAGTTAAACTTTTGTCATTCACTCAACATATTTTAACAAATTAGAAACATTAGAAACCCAAACCATAGCGATGTTTTGGTTTCGACATTTCAGTTCCACAATTACATTTTAAAACACAACCAAACTGTTTGACAGCAGAATTGAAAAACTTAAAACAACTATCTATATTTGAAACATATGCTTTTGGAATTAAAACAACACAGAATACTTTATATGTGAATACTTTTTGGTAATGCCTTGTCATATGATCAGCGTTAGATATGTATTTATTTCCTCTGTAACTGTAATACTTGTTACGGTACATACTGTCAGAGGGGTGCGTGAAGGAATCAGGTTTATATTGGTATGCACTTTGGTTGAACTAACATATATGCGCGTGTACTTCCTTTCTGAAAGCTGCCTATAAAATCGCTGACACACCCTCTCAAAACACAATCTGACTGATCAGAGTAGAAATCAATGTGAAACAAAACATCACAGTCTGAGGAGCAACATCCTAACAGCGGTGAAGCGTGATGAGAAAGGTCTTTGTCGGTGATGTTTTCTCATCAGGAGTGACCTGTTTTTCCTGGCCTTTCTCTGAGGTTTGTCTTGTGCTTCAGCCAGATGGATGAAGTTGCCCATGGACACCACACAATGGGCAATGGGTTTCATTTACCTCTAGTGTGTTTCCATAGCCCCACATCTATCAATAAGTTTCTCTAGACCCCTTCAAAATTAGTTTTTTTAGGTTTAAGGTCATTTATGTGCTAGTGTACTTCAAAACTTTTAAAAGTGTACTTTTACAACATTTAATTTTTTATTACTTTTATTTTATTTTTATGAACTTGAAAATGATAAAATTATCTTAAAATTATTTCATTTTAAATTTGTATTCATTAAAATGCTCCTCAGAATAAAAATGTTCCTCCTTTATCGATAGCATTATTAAGTAAATATTCATAATTGTGACATAAATTAAAGGATGAGCCCTGTGATATTTCCTGCCCTTCCATTTTAATATTTAAAATTATAGTCAACAGATCCTGGAATTCCTGAATTTGACAAGATCCATTAAATACGGATGTGGAAGCTATTGTTTATTAATTGTTTTTTCCTCTGGATGCTTTTCAGACAATGCAGAGCTGTCTGCCTCTCTACATGTTGATGTCTCCAGACCACAGCCTTTATTTTTGTTTTAGTCTGTTGGAAATGTTATCTGATTAGAGTAATAAGATAACAGCAAATGCATGAAACTTTGGAGAGGACCTATTATGACCTTTTGGAGAAGTAGAGGCTGTAGTTTAGATCTCATAAGTTAGTGATTGCTGATTTAGATTTGCACAAATTGATGTAGCATTTTTGATTTTTAAATCATTAACACAATTTAGACTTTCATGCAGCTGGTAAGTGAGATTGTGAATGTGTGTTACTTTATCTGAAATATATACACACATACGCTTAAAGCCAGGGGAAACCCAGCCAAATTCCCTTCTTAAACACATTTCAGTACTATATTTGATATTTACTGATTTTCCAACACTACATAAATCTGTGAGGCATAATTACGGTACTAACACACTATATTAGTCTGTCACTCAATATGTTCCCAATATCCCTCACCCCCTTTTCCCTCTCTCTTTCAATTGAATGCCAAACAAAAGCACCTTAATGTGCTGGAGAGAGAGATTATAGCATTTTTATTGAGAACATGTGGAAATAATTCTCTTGTAATCTTCAGTAATTGTATGTCTGAAATAAGGATGGGCTGGAGTTAATTTTCACTAAAATCTCGACTAATTGAGTTATTATATCACATTTGTGGTCCAAGCAAATGTGGCCATTTGTATGAAGGGACCATTAAATGTTTGTAGGAACTGGCTAAGAGGTTCTTGTTCAAGCTAACATGTATTGCTAACAAAGCTGTCCATGTACTTTCAGTGAACTCACTGTGGTATGATTTTCCAAGTCATTTCCTATTTTCCTTCCCATCTCTCTTGACAGAGTGTTCTATAAGCTCAAGGTTAAACTGAAATCAGAGCTTATTAAACAAGGACCTCTTGGCCAGTCAAGCCAGGTGACAGGTGCTCATTATTCTAAACACTAGTAAGATCTGTAATCTGAGTCAGAAATGATTGCCCCCGGGTATTGATTTTGAGAAGTGATTTGATCTGGAGCATACATGAGGGCTTTATGAAGGCTTTTTTAACCACATACAATAACATGACACACAATAAAATCACAAACAGCATAACATTCAACATCTAAAATAAAAACTCTATATTAGCTATACATTCAACAATTCATACCTGGATATGCCTAGAAATGTATCAATTTTTAGGAATGACAATTTAAAGATAAAACTGACTGAGTGGCATGTTTTGCTTTTAACTTCATGTCATTTTTTTACTAAACACTGCTTTATTTCTGATGCTGATATAAAGTCATCTCTGACTCAGATAGTTTACAACATTTACAGAGTTTACAGTGGGAGGCACAATGACTGTTGACTGTGGCAAATATTAAAGAAACATCACATCAGAAGGACTGTATTATTATTGTTGCTTTTTTAATCATAATCTCTTCTGAACAAAACAGATACATACATGTTCGCATTTACAGTCATTTATGTGCATGATATAAAAAGATTTAAGATCATTCTGATTGTACACTGTGAACCACTTATTAACCATAAGCTAAATATGTTTTTTTCATTTAAATGATTTATTACTTTGTCTTTTAATGTTTCATAGTTCATAACTATGGCAAACTGTATTGTAAAAAGGAATGAATCTATTTTAATAAGCTAATATGATAAATCTAACACTCACTGGTAAGATTACTCTTGTTGATACTACATGACCTTGTGCATTAAATGTGCCTGTTACTTACTATGGCCAATTTGCAACACATGCATTGAACATTTTACTATGAGTATAATGTAGACAGATAATTACACAATATCAGCCCCTCATTACTTCACCTTAACCAGGACTTAATGAGAAATTCATTACCCATTTCCACATTTCCTTGCTGTCCATGTCTTCGAGGCATAGACTAGCATACATTATCGCTTCTTTTGCTTTCAACAGCAAAATCTTCATCTCAGTTTCTCTCTCACTGGTGAAGATCAGAGGATTATGTGCCTGCCTGAATGCTAAACAAAGAGAACAGAGAGTTTAACTTTATCCAAAGGATAGTTAATATCACACTCATGCTGATGACTGGTTAATGAGGGTAATCCACCAATCCAAGCAAGGTTTAAAGGCTACATGTGCACAGAGCAATATGTTTGTAAAGGCCTACGCTATTTTTTTTAAAGATTGTCAATCAATTAAAACTTTGAATCAGTTATTAAGTGAATAATTATGTAAATTTGCACACGTTTAGGACAATTATATAATAACAGATAAATATTTGCCAAATGAAGATTAAGATATTATCTTGCTTGGGCAGACAAGCAAATCGTTGAATAAAAATTACAAATAGCAACTCTATAATTCCATACAGTATGTTTGTTTTAGTTTTATTTTTTAACATAAACCTATCACTGACGTAAAGTCCACAGCAATTTAATTTGCAATGAAATTGTCAATCTGCCACCTGTAAAAATCATTAGTATGATATTTCAAGCTTTATCTGATGGTAAAAAAAAGCATTATTGCAGAATTTACTTGTAAGTAAGGATGATTTTTTCACAAAAAACTAATATCACAAAAAACGTGTTAAAGTGACAGCCCTTATAATGTAACATATTTAAATAAGGAAAATCAAAAACTGACTGATCACTAGCCTCAGGGCCCAGGTTAACTTGAGTGATATGGTTTACTGCCAGAACTCAAGCTCATTAGTAAAGCTCAGTAGTGCCAATGAAAACCATATATTTAATCTTTTTTTTGCCAGACTGTCTCTTTATCATTTTCTGTCTGATTGGTTGGATCAAAACAAAAGCACTGAGAAGTAAAAATCTTCCATCTCATGATCTTGGATTTTGATACATTAGCCTGTGAATGATCGGCCAAAGACCTTCCCTAATTGCTTTTTTTTCTTGTAGTGTCTCAATTTATTTCTGAAAAGCCAAAGCACACACTCTGCTTTTTTATGATGGATGGTGCCGCAGAAGAGGTTCAGCTCCAGGAAGGCACGAGGTGCTGTGATTAACGATGCTGCATGGAGTCCCACCGGAGCCTGGAGGATGATACAGTTGTGAGAAAACAGCTGCTTCTGTGAGGAGATAGAGGCTTCAGGCAGGAGGCACAACCCACCGAGTCACACCACAGACCTGTCAAGATGGAACCGTAAGCATCAAGGCATGGGTTAGAAGAGATGGGGTTGTTGAGAATGGATGGAGAACATGAGGAGGAGGAAAGGGTTGATGAAGAAGGTCAGAGGAGGTAAAGTGAGAGAGCAACATTTAAAAGTAGATAAGGCAATTTCCTCAAGCCTAGCAATAACAAGCTAGCTCCTCCAAAAGTGCACAGTGGTAATCAGATACATTTAACAGGCAAGTAGGGCATCCTATCACTGCATTGAGACCGAATGCAATGATTGGACGAATATTTTATGATTCTGTTCCTTCCACAAAAGTTATACTAATACATTTAGACCACTTAGTGATTGTTATCAGGCTGTAAAGTGACTTTCAACCAACATAACAAACAATGTTTTTGAAAATAATCACATATTCTGCCTTTGATACAATATTAGGGAAGGGGGATTAGCAATTCAAAGAGACACTATGTTTTGTGTTAAGAAGCACCTCTTTACACCTTCTTGTTTGCTAGAGTTTTTGTCAGAGACAGATTGATTTGAGCTTAAAAGTTTTCACAGCTAACTCAGAAACAACACATTTCATATACAAGTACATACTGTATGTTCAAGGTGTTTGGTTCGCCCTTTATTATTTTTTCGATTACATATAATCATCAGTCACAAAGACAGGGCAAGTGTTATTTATGTCAGACCTGTACATGCTGCAGATGTGAGGTGACTTTGTCTTGGAAAGAGAAATCTCTGCAGGGTTTTCCATCTACCATTGCTGGAAAATGAACATTCAGAAATAGATGTAACAGCATCTTGCTGTAGAATTATAATTCTGATATAAACTTAGGGAAGTAGAAATAAAATGGAATGGCACACAAAAAATGAATATAACTGCTGTAAGTGTAGTTTTTCAATAAATGTATTTCATTTTAAGTATAACTTCCCTCTGAACATTGTATCATACACATAAAATACAGTATAAGAAAACTTAGCTTATACTAATAATCAGCACCTATGTGTATTTAATTGAAATATATTTCTTAATAGTCAATTAAACTTTAGGCCATGGTTGATGAACTCATAATTTCCCAGAATGCTCTAAATTACCCACAAATCTTAAAAATGGAGCCAAACAACATGAAGCGTAATGACAAGATGAAAACAATTAACAGAAGAGAAAAGATACTGCTGTTGAACCGAGCTAATGACTGTTCTCTGTTGTGTGGGGAAATTCTTGAATTGCATTTAGCACATTTGCCAATTCATTCCTAAATCATGAATTGACTGGACACCAATTGTTCAATTCTGAATTTTACTTAATATGATCTTGTATTACCAGTACAGTAGAAAACAAGCATAGAAAAGGAGAGAGAGGAAATGGTGTACTTAAAATCCTGGGCAAGGTGGGTCTCTCTGACTAAGAGACATGTAAATTGGAAGGTAATGGCTGTCAGATCCTGACAGCTTTAAACAGCCTTTTAAAGAGCAGACACAGACAGCTAAAGATGCATGACACGTTATTGTCAGGAAATGGTGGGATCTCTCTCGCTGCGTCTGCAGTGTTGTCAGAGTCAGGCCGCGCATGAACTCGCTGCGAACAGTGCTCTGCGTGTCAGGAGAACAAGACATGTACTGCCACAACCAGGTTTTTTATTGCCAATCACATGCTCACTACAACAGCACTGATCATCTCTGTACAGACAGTGTGTGAAGAAGCTATGCTGATCTGAACTTATGCAACTTACAATCATACAACTGCCTTATTAGGATCTGTTGCTCTCTCACGTGAAGTCTTATGACTTTATTGAAATGATGTGTGTGCGTGTGTGTGTGTGTGTGTGTGTATGACAGAGAGTTATTAATTTAATCAGTGAAACTGAAATCTTATTGTGGGGAAAGAAAATAAAAATAATTGCTTAATGAACAGTAAATATTGTCTAAATGAAAATTAAAAGTCCCAAACATGCACAGAGGTAAGCCAAATCTGAAAACCTCCCTTTGGGCACATATGGGGAAAATTCATTAATAAATAAAGCAAAAAATTGTATTTCATTTTGTTGCAAAAAAAATCGTTCATTAACCATAACGTTTATGTAAGCTGTAAACAATATTCCTATGTAGACAATTAGGTTTGTGTGCGTCTATATACATATTATATGACAAAAATAGAAAAAGGTAAAACAGATGTGATACAACATGTAAGCACAATAACTGTTTCTCACCACACCTCAAAATAACTTTAATATGTTTGTAATTGTGCATTAAGCAAATTGTGATCAGTACCATCAAATCGCCTGCCTCACTCCAGCACCACGGCCTGAGACTTCAGTATCAGACCCAGAGGAAACTCCCACAGGTCTGACTCTATAAGATGCAGGTTGTTGTGTTCTCTGAGGTCACTGCAGTTAACCTCTGTTCTGTGTCTAGTCTGCAGAATCCAGCTGCCCCTTGGGAAGAAAAAGGAAAGGCAGGATAGATAGAAGTTACTTCTGACACCTGTCCATAACTCCTCTGACACTGGCCCAATACCCAGCCAATGAAATCACAGCGTGAGAGATCCAGACAAATGAAAACCAGGCTGATGGAATTGAAGAGGAGCGGATGATGGGAAGACACCAGAATGAACTTTGTCAGATCATTTAAACTGCTTTGTTTCCAAAAATGTCCCCATTACAACAATCACAGTAGAAACTGCAAACCAAACTGAAATCAAATCCAAAGCGGTTTGAAAATAAAGAGTTAGTGAAAACGAAGACATTCAGACTTTTGGCAGATACATTTATCCAAAGGAACATTCAAAGTATAACAGTATGTGTGTTCCGTGGGTATTCCAAGGCTCTGCCATTTGAGCCACAGGAAAACAGTTGAAGGGTATGACAGGTGAGTGGAATAAAGATGATAAAAAGGGGACTTAATGAAAGACTTGACTGGGGCGTTTTGTCACCTTGTATTAATTTTAGTTCATCATACATCTACTTTATTTTACAGAAAACATCCACAGCATTTTAAGACAGATTATTAAACAGCTTCTGATTTTTTCCCACCATGTTTCATCAGCCTCTTCAGAATGCTAGTTGGACTTTGATAAATGTTTAAACTGTTCTAACCGTAGTGAAGGGCCCAGAGTTGAGGACATTCAGATAATAGAGGCACTCTGGTGGGTTTTGTGAGGGCCTCCATTAAATAAACATCTGGCTCTTCAATTGCAGCATTATTCATGCCATGGGACAGAACTGAGATCTCTTTTCCTCTTGTTCTATTGCTGTTATGCCACAGGCAGCACACTGTATTACTGCAGAACGAAGTCAAGCACTATTCTGCCATTCAAACACAATGCAGTGTGTGCCAGAGGCTGACTGTCACTGTAACAGGCATTACTCCAGATAGAGAAGGCACCATAAATTGAGCGCTTAAGAGCCTTGTTTTAACAGGAAGCACTTGACTGAGATGTTATAAAATCCTCTACTGAACCTGTCACCACATGATTGTAAACTTTACCTAAACAAAACTTCCCTGTATTGGTACACTTGTTGATTTGAAAGGTCAAAGTGTGTTTCTGTGCCATTAGTAGCACCATTTTGTTTTCTTTAAACTTTAAATCTGACTTCAAACCATCTATTAGCCTACTTTGCTCATGTGCTCTTAGAAGTTGACAAAATCAACTTAAACAGATATACACATTTAAACTTTTCAGTCATTTACAAACATTTATGACAACCCATCCTGCACTAATGTTTGTCCAATGAAATGCTCTCTGCAATGTAAATTTCCCTCCCCCTGATACCACCTGCCACTTATTAGCAAATCACAGTTTATGGCTGTCACATAACTATGTCCCATTGGCTATTATAAAAGGGGGGAAGGCACAATCCTGTTTTAATAGGAAAAATGTCAGCACAGAAAGAAAAACTTTGTTGTCTTTAATATTATGTTTATGTTCTTCAATCAACAAATATTGCTGATTTTACCTTTAACTGGAAACATACCAGCAACAAGAACTGTGCAGGAAGTATCTGTTCTAATCAGGCATTAAATTCAACGCATAAAGAAAATGTTCTATATTGGCTTCTTGTGGATTATGATTATGGGATAGACCCAGTCCCAATCTGCAGCCCCCCTGCTGGGTAAGTTTGTTTTTTTTCTTTTTTCTTCACCTCAGTCATTGCAGAAGCTTTGGAGAGACAGCTGGTTTGAAAACACATCATGAAGACATTGGCTCCAGTATGGGGGCTTTTGGGTAATGTCTTTGTCATGATAGCTCAGTCACCACTTGCACATAGTTTGTCAGTAGCGGAGAGACACATGTGGCCTCACTATTCCAAACAAAGTTTTAAAAAGAGCGGTTCTTGATGGCTGGCCCACGGTGAGGGCACATATGAACCATTCAGGAGGTTTAGGGAGAACGGCTAAATCCTATGACTGACAGGTGAATAGCTGACCTGTCAAACACAGTGAAACCCTCCACCAGAGGACATCTGCTGGCAGCTTGAGAACAAACAACTGTTGAGCAAATATGTCTCAATTAGCATGATGTGGTGTTTGGGTTGGCCTAACTTCTGCCCACATATGAAGATCATCAATCTCAAGCATGTGAGCTAATATTTAGGGCACTTACCCAGTTAACAATTCTAACTGATAAGAACTGATGTTTCCATTAAGTAACAAAAATGTTATTTTGAATGTCCTAGTAATGTTCAAAACGTCCAATTTTTTTTACTTCTTAAGAATAACTTTTAGATATTTGATATATAACATTGAAAGGTTCTACTAACATTACTGCACGAATGTTTTTGAGAACTTGTTCTGAGAACAATCCCTGTAAGTGAAGTAGAATTGGTATGGCATTTTAAAATGTAAATATTTCTTTTATATATTAAAAATGTTAAAGTGGACATTAAAACTCTGTGTATTTAAAGACATAATGTCTGTGGTATATAATATAGTCTTTAAAAAAACATCCTCAAACCACAGAACATGGCAATATACATTGTTACCACACAACTAAATGCAGGTGGGACTCGGGGACAGAGACTTATCAAATGAATCAGTAGGCATTAATACATTATGAGCGCTGCTCTGGCCCGCTTCAGCATGTTGGGGCAGCGGAGCTAATGGGTGTAAATGATTTCCATGACTGTCTCACTGTGGGTACATGAGCACTCTTCATTGTCAACTGGGAGCGATTTTGTAACCCATACTGTTGCAGAGCAGTAATGGAAGATGGCTGGGTGAAACCTTGGGGTCCACATTAACCTTTAAAGCATTGGCCCGTAGCTGAGGAAGGGCCGTACAGAAGCATACAGGAGTTAATGTACCAGCCTCCAAGTCCTGGCCCAGGAGGGGTCTGCTGAAAGACCGCACACACCAGCTGCCCTCTGCTATTTTTGAAGGGACATTTGTCCCATTGCTATCCCTCACTGACAGACTCAACTGAAAAACAGTCCTATGATCTTATCACTGGGGCAAATCCAGTCTTTTACCTGTGCTTGTACCACAACCTGTTAACCTGAGAAATACACCAATTCTTTGGTATACCCAGCTAACATAATTTAGGTTGCAAGAACATTTTGCTAACGTTTCCATTAAGTAAGAAAAACGTTACAATCGTTTTAGGAATGTTGAAAGTTTGCAGGTTTAAGATGTTGTATTAACATTATTGTTTATAAGAATTATTTAAACATTTTGTAATTTTGTAACATTTAATTTTTTTTACTAAAAATATTGTTTTGTTATTTATGATATATAATATTAAAAGTTCTACTAACATAATTGCAAGAACTTCCTCTTACATCTTAACAGATGTCATAACTTTTTTGGGGGGGTGTCAGTTGGGAGTCAATAGTGTTTTCTTTAACTTAATAAAAAAAAAACTTTGACAAAACCAAAAAAGTGGTTTTGGTCGATCATTTAATCATTGTGCTATTGTCTTGAAAGTATTATTTCCAAAAAACACTTCCAACTGTGCCTTCCTTCCTGGAGATATCTCCTCAATGGTTTTAAGGCCTTATTGCAAAACTCTGTGTGACTTTCTTAAGATCAGTGCCCAGATCAGCACTCGGTTAAAAAATGAACTATTGCTAAAATATGAGCTGTGGATCCGTATACAACAGTGCCCTAACACCATTTTAAAATGTATTTATTTTCGTTTCTCCATGGGCACTTAAAATCTGTCAGCATTCTGAAATGCCAGCGATTATGCCACGGCATGATTGCACCATTTTTCAAGTAAAAAGGGCCTTTGCGCGTAAATAAATAGCGGAGCGCTGGCTGGAATTATAAAAATGTCACCACAAACCAACAAGTACCGCTGATCCATTTTAAGCCGTTTCGTTGCGAGAAGAATGGGGAGAAAATGTGATACTTAAGAGTCATTAAAATTGTATGATGTTGTGCGGCACGCAAGTCAAATGTGACTTCTCCGTTCACTACAGAGGGAGAACATAAACAATACAGGCTGCCACACAGCGCGGTTCATAAATGTCTCCAGAATAATGTTTACATCTGAACTGATCTGTCATCTGCAAGAGCCACAGATTTTACCGCCCCACCACAGGACGTGCCATAACTAAAGATGCGGAGACTTTTTCTTATTGTACCAAACGGGCTTGTTTTCTTGTTTTTATTAAAGTGTCTATCAAAGCATCAGAAGTAGAATTATTACTTTTTGAATATGACCACATTTTATACATCTAAGTCACACGAACAAATAAACATTACACTCAAATGACAACTGATACATTTTTTTGTTTAGGATTACTTTAGTGCCTTTGTAATAAACTTATATTTACTAGTAAAGAATGGAACGCATTGCTAGGGATTGTTTATTTCCATTGCAAGTGTAAAATACTGTTATTGTCCCACAACAGTTAATATAAATACACCCATAATTGCGGACAATACTTGTTGAATATTGTTCGGATATCATGTAGCATATAGGAAATTACAAAGCAAAAATTTTACTAGCAACTGTTGATATGCTAACTTTCTTAAAATTAAGAATTGTTTAAAAAGAGCTCTGAAACAGTATACTTCACTCACCATAATATGCTGTGATATTTTCGGATATTTATCAACATCATTGCTTTTTTATTTAGCCTATTCATTTGTCCTTATTATTTGTGTTTACATGATTACAAACGTCATGTACATTTTACGTGTTCATTCTTCGTGCATTAAGTTGTCAAGTATCAAATACACTCACAATTCACTAATGTTTGCAAAACAACAATGTATCCAGTGACAACCCTTGATGAACTACAGCAATTTTGCTCAAGCCTTCAATTTGAGAGACACAGCCCGATCTGACGATGATAGACAGCCTCAATATAAGATACGTTTCCCAATAGCTCTATGCTGCCCTCTTTTGGCTTCTTATGATCATACGTCCAAGGGTCACATAAAAAATGTTAGTGCACGTTATTTTTGTTTATTATTTTGTGTGTACGTGTGTTTCAGAGGAAATACAGTAAGTAGTTGTTGTTTTTTCTAAACATGTAATATAAAAATTTGAATAAAGGGGAAGCGATAACTGTTTACAACGATAACAAGGAACATTCTCAGAAAGTTGGTTAACATTCTCTAAAAATTCTGTCAAAGCTATCAAAAACTTGCAGTAACAAATACACAAAAGGACATTTTTAATGTTACATATGTCAAAAACATTAACTTGCTAGTTACATAAAAACATAACATAAATTATAAAATGTTTGAATACTGTTCTTACAACCAAGCAATAACATCTGAAAGCTGGACGTTTTGAACGTTCCTACAACATTCAAACTAACATACTTAATGTTTTTGCTACTTAATGGAAACATTATGGAAATGTTCTCACAACCTAAAATTGTTAGCTGGGTGGTGCTTTGCATATTTTCTAAATTAGGAAATTTGAGCTTGTGTGGGCCTTTTTAAATTCTGATTCAAACCAATGCATTACCCTCACTCATCTAAGCCATTCTGATGCTATACTTTAGTCGTTGTATAGTGCTGTTCTCTCTTCAACAGGGCTAATCTGCGCTGGGAATTCATTCACTCATACAGGCTGGAGTCTGTCCCAGTCACCCTTCTTTAAGCATTGACAACCACTGAGCTCTTTGCCACCAACTGCCACCGGGGACGACACTTGTTTGGAGGCCCTGAGTCCCAGTTGAGGGAGGAAATGAAGGAAAAGAAAAGAGTTAGAGTGTGTGTGTGAGACAGAAGGAGAGTTGATCCGATTTTGCACTTGTATACTTATCAGTGGCATTTAGGGGCCAGTTACTCTTTGTTAATACAGACAGACAAAAACAGCATTAGTTGGTTGGCTGTTTGGGAGGAGCAGTGAATAGTTAACTATGACTGGACAGGCTCTCCCTGTGTGTTCTTGAAACACTGAAACACAGAAGGAGTGTTCACACAGTCTTCACAGGAACAATGGAGTTTGTCCCGGTAGCATATGGGTGCAATGGGTAAATTATGTAAATGGATATGGAGCAGCTTGTGGGGCTGCATCCAACGTGCTATCAGACATGCATGCATGGCAGGTCAACACCTCTTCATCTTGTTCTAAATCTCTCCATTAGTGCCACAACAAAGACATGACGCATCTAACAATGGCTGTTTAGTGATCTTTGATATCCGTATTAGTTATCTGTGTGCGTTATTCATTTCATTAAACCCTGAAGAATCTTCAGCCCTTAGATATGTCTTTCTACCATGCATGTGTATGCCCAGCAAACAGAAAACATTCTCAGAACATTGGCTACCATTCTCTAAAAGTGCTCCCAGAGTTATCAAAAACATTCTTGCAGTAACGTTAGTAGAACATTTTTAATCTTAAATGTCAGATTAAAAATGTTATTCTTAAGTAGTTAGTGGAATGTTTTAAATACATTACAAAATTCTGATGTTTGAATAATGTTTGAGGAATGTTCTTATAACCAAGCCATAACGTTAACATAATGTCACAACCTAAAATTGTTAGCTGGGTGTCTCTAATTGTAATTTGTTAGCATCTGCATTCTTCCGAGCTGCAGTTTTTGTCTTTGTTTAGTCCCAACATTCCAAATTTACATTTCAAGTAATAAATAAATTGTTTGCATGTGTATGAACTCTGTAGGGATTCTAAAAAATTAGAATTATCCCATCCTGTCATAAATATTCACATTCAGTGGTCATTCAAGCATGGACGTCTTTCAGATGTCTTTTCAAATGCTAAGTGTTAATAAGTGCCCAGAAAAAATGACTTGATTTAATTTCCCATGGATCTCAACATTGCCAGCTTGTTGATGCAGACTACGTTCACGTAATTGTTTGTGATGGGTTTTGTACTAATTACCACCATACTAAGTAATCTCCTAAGATTACAGCAACCTGTCACAAACTTGGAGACAGGTTGCTGTCGCGGGAGAGAAGTTTTGTCACTTTCATTGTTGTTCTGTCTGTTGTGACAGTGATTAAATATGAGGTTAATTTCTCCTGACATTTCATTGTGGTCCATTATATGGGACTATAACATTTATTCACCTGGTTGATATCTGTTTTGTTAAATTTACCAGCTGCTTTGTTTAAGTGCTAAGTGCAACTGGTACAGAGTGAT
>JAZGTK010001056.1:0-45806 GCA_036877625.1 Ambastaia sidthimunki | reverse complement strand
TGTACCAAATCCTGGCTGTGTTGCTAACACTCTAACACTCACCGTACGCCGTCTTTCTCTGTTCCTGTTTTTTCTTCATAAATTCTCCTGAGGGCTCGATTCTGACCTCGGCTCTCGTACCCCATCACACAGGCTCATGTATCATTGACATCACAGATTCGTGCTTTTTGATCTCCCCTCCCCCATTCCTCCTTAGCTTTAGTAAGTGTTCTGCTCGGGTTGGACCTGTGCACCACAGCCTGACTGAACACCAACCCAAAATACATCACTGCCATTTTTGGGAAGTTCACGTTTAAAATTGGAACTAAAATGAGAACTCCCATGATTCAGAAGTAGATTCCAGAGTTCCAGAGCGGTGTGTGTTGAGCGTGGCTGTCGGGTCCGGGTCGGTGCGATGCAGGCGGGCTCCTGGCCGGGCTGATGGTGGTGGTGGTGGTATTTAACCTCCTTCTCTTTCTCTAAGGGGACAGTACTGTTAAAAACAGGAGTGAGGTGAATCCCCAGGGCTTCAAGAAAGGCAGCTGGCACTGGGGTAAACAGCATTACTTTACTACTACTGTTTAAGGGAACGTCTTCAAATGACAGATAGGCCCCTTTCCTGTAGTGCATTCAGTACAGTCCAGTACAGTGTATGTTTTAGCTTCTTTAGAGCAGGTGCCTTAAAGATAAAGTACGAAGTTCTAAATGTTTCAAGATCACATCGTTTTTTTTTAAGTTTTAGAAATAACATTGTCACTATTGACAACAGAAGTGAACAGCATGCCAAGAATTTTATGTCACAAATATCATCCAAGTTTTTATATCCCCCTAAAAAAAATCATGGTAATTATAATTTAAGTAGTTATTTTTCTAGAAATACATTTAAACAGCTGATTGAATTATAAATAAATTGCTTCTTAATATGCTAAACGCCAATTAATTCAGGCTAGCCACAGATAGCTGAGCAAAGTTTAGTCAAGCTATACAATCTGTCACTGTATAGACAACATCTACCCAACCCTACAATGAGAACCTCCTGTTAAATCGGGTGTTTATAGCAGAAATGGGTCCCTGGTCTTTGCTTGCTGACTGCTGGGTGCATGCGGTGGTCGGGCGGCTGGTTATGTGGGCAACTTTTGGGTGTTGTTTTTCTTTCTTGGTGATATCTTCTGTCTTTCTGCACCAACCCTGTTTCTAATCACTGACGTGTCTTGACTGATGATGTCAGAGCTGGGGGTGGAGTTATTTCACTTGCTAATTAACACCCATTTACCTTTTTCTTTTTTCCTTTCCTTTATTTGCTTTACTTACAATGTTTTCTTTATTGATCTCCATGTTTTCCAACATTTCATCTCCTCTTGCTCTTTGTCTTTCTCTCTGCCCATCTCTCTCTCTCCTCTCAAACAGACCCCCAGTTCGTTGTGTATCAGTTGAAGGTAAAAATCCACACGTCAAATCCAGCTCACACTCAGCGGGAGGAAAAGCACATGATCTTCGAGTTTCCTCAGCCTCTTCCTGTTTGTGGCGACATCAAAGTGGAATTCTTCCACAAACAGAGCAAGATGATGAAGAAGGTAAGTTGTCTGGTTATCTCTTTACCTTCAGTGACACACCATACCGCCGCATTGTCATGGTGGTTGCTGTGGCAACAGGGAGACGTTGTCTTCTGGCAGTTTGTGGTTTTCCTATTGTTGTACATGTGTGGCCTGTTCGATTCAGCAGGGTTACCATCTTATCTTTGTACTTTTCTTCTAAACTTTAAATCTTTAAATGACTCGGTTCCAGCAGAGCACGTCTGTTTGTCTCTCTCAGTGCTTTATAAATGTTTATAAGTTTGAATTTGTGTTTGTAAACACTTGCTATTTACGGCCATCCAATGCCCAAATGTAAACCTTTCCTGTGTCCTCGTGTGGGTGGGCAGGAAAAGATGTTTCATTTTTGGATGAACACCTTCTTCATTCCGGGCCCCGAGGAAGCTGCGGAGAAAGTGGAGAACGGGTCAGTGGTCAACGATGTGGACAGCGTCTCCTCTCAAAGCCAGAGCTCTCCGGCCGAGAGGGAGAGAGAGAGGGAGAGAGCGGTCGGAGGAAGAGTCGAGAAAAGTGCAGAACGGGGACGAGAGCAAGCGGCGACGGCAGATGGAGATAAAGACTACTTGATACTGACCTTAACGAAAAACGGCCTTGATAAGGCCAACAAAGATAAAGCTAACCGATATTTCTCACCCAACTTTAAGGTGAGGAGGCAGCTTTCAGTACCGAGCAGTTTTTATTTATTTGAAACAGGCCTCATTTAGCCTCATTTAGTTGATTGAAATCATGTTTGCTCATTGTCACTGCTGAACTGAGTCTCTAAAGATGCTCTCCATTTCATTATTTTTTTTAGTTTAAAAGAAACGAATCATACTTTTGTTTAAAATCATGTAAAGCCCCTAAAAAATTCAGATTAAAAATCTATTCATATTAAATTAAATATTATATTAAATAAAATCTTAAATTAAATTTTACATTGAGTGGGTTCATGTTGAGATCACATGGGTAGCTGAAACACTACAGTTGATTGGTTGATTAGTTGGATGGTTGGTTCTGATCCTCTCGTTTGATTGGACAAGCAGAGTTCCAAGAGTGCAGATATAATAATACTATGTTTATCACTCTGCATGGCAGTGGCAATATTTGTATATATTTATGTGTGTATGTATAGCTGTATGTAATGCATCACCCCACAATCACTGTTTGTTTTCATTCTCTTTTGTTTTAGGTGAAGTTGTACTTTACCAAAACTGTAGAGGAGCCCTCAAACTCTGAAGCGAGCACTTCAACTTCTGTCACTCCCGATGTGAGCGACAACGAACCCGATCACTACCGATATTCCGACACCACTGATTCCGATGCGGAAAACGAACCTTCTGATGAGGAACAGCACACACAGATAACAAAAGTCTGAACTTTTTGGGCATCTGCTCACACACACAAACATGTCGGACAAAACCAAGAAAACTCAACCAACACCAGTGAAATAAAACAAGGAGAAAACTTGAAAATAAACTGAAGAGAGAAGGACCCTCCCCCTCGGCCCCCCAGCAGCTCGAGGACAGTTCCTGTCATGTCATCGATTGAAATATCCTGACCAATATATTGTTTAACTTCATTTTGATTGATGAATTTCTTGAGTGGATAATGACACCGTCGCCGGAGGGAGGGAGGGGGGGTCCTGTAGCTATTCTGTGTATATAAAATCCCTTTTGTGTCAAAGATGATAAAAATCTAGGCAATCAGGTGAGGAGAGGGGAGGGGAGGGGAGGAGAGAGGCAGAGCACACACCACACATCTCTTCTTCTCCCTGTCTTTACCCAGGCCAGTGCTGTAATCAATCTCTCTCCCTCGCTCTTCCCCTCCTTACTGTGAATGCTTCTTGTACTGTCTGCAGGCGCTAAGACCTTTGACCCCTTCCTGCGCAAGGTGTGCTGGGATACGTAGTCCGTCAGGCTGTTGTACAAAGGCTGCGTTGTGCCAGCATCCCTTTCCTAGCCTCACAAACCCCACCCTTCTCCCCCCCACCCCCCCACTGTGTATAACGATAAATTATGCAGAAAAACACGACATCCCATGTAATTGTCGATGTTTCTTCTTTATTATTTTTTCTTTTTTATCCTAAGATAATAAAAAAATATAATACACAAGCGCAGGGAACCAGTGTTTGCAATAATGTTAACACTCAACATTTAAAGGACAAATTGGTGTGCATGTTATTGAAGTCGTGTCCATGTTTAATAAATGCTATATGATGTGTTTTTATTAAAACAGAAGTGTCAGAACTCTCTTAAACGCTCGTCTGAGATCAATTTGCAAATATCAGAGCTCAAACTGTCATTGTGGTGTTTTTATTTCTTTATTAGAACACCAAGTTTCAGCAGAAATGGAAAAATCCTCTTTATATAGACACTTATGCTGCTAAATCTCAGAATTATGACAAATTAATCTTACTGTACTAATACTGTCATGTTTTATGCTGTTTGAAATGGGATGTTTTCCTGTTTGATGGAAATATTTTTAGATTGACATAAATGATGCAGAGCCCCTTGCTGAGTTTAGGCACATCGCTTCAGGGGTTTGAACCAGATGTTTGTTCAGGCAGCTTTTTAGGGCTCTAAATATATATTACAGGAGGAATTTTAAGTGAAAATTAACTCAATAGGACTAGAATCTTAATAGTGACGGTGGGGTATTAATATTAGTCTTACTGTGCGTTAGCCTGTGTGGTGTGTTGTCTAGCCATAATGTGGTTTCTGTGTATACAGAGTCTTCTCCAGTCACAGGATCAGAAACAGACATCAAAGCAAAATTATTCTCATAAAGAAGACATACGTATTAACCCTCTCCGTCGCTTCTTTTTTTAATTTAATTTTCCATCTTTTTTCTGCCTCTCATGCTCTTTTCATGCTTTCCCATATGCTCCCTTGGTATTGATAAAAACATCAAACTAAACTTACACCCACTAATGATGGAGACTGGAACCGTTTTGCTTCAATGTAATTGGTTGCCCATCCGGGAGTCATAGAAACAGTTTCTGAATGACCAATAAGGTGCGTGTCCTCCTCTGTTGGCAAGCACAGTTTCTGTTTCATCAGGAAAAGGTTACGCCTCCGGTTTACGTCTTTAAACTTCTCGCTGATGCAATGCAATGACAATCTGGCAACCGTTGTGCCCTTTTTAAAGCTCTTGTGTGTATTTATGAGAAATTCTCGTTTTGAGAGACACTTTATACAGCCATTTGATTCGCAAGTTTGGAAAATCCTGTATCTTTAATTCAGTTGAATTATAACCTTAATATGTAATTGCTGAATTGATTTGCCCACAATATTCATTTCCAGTCATTCTATTTCTTGTAAGGTATTGAGTGAATCTGGCAACCACTCATTAACCCTGTTGGGCCATACAAAACTAATCAAAAACTTGCTGTTGGAGCACAGATGTGCTATGTTTGGATTAGACCCAGAGTGAAACAGGAAGTGGGGATTAACTGGCTTGGGTGGCAGGTTCTGCAGAAGAGCTAAGCAGAGAAATGGGGGTGTACCGCATTTTCCCCTAGTAAGTATAGCTGTGGCATTTGAACTGAAATTCGAAGACAAAATGCAAGAGGAGGCCAATTTCAGGATTAAGCTAATGACTCAAATTTACTTTGAATTATTTTATCATTTACTTACTTGTCATTCCAAACCTGTGACTTCCATTGTATGAACACAAAACCACTGAGGCATTTCTCAAAATACCTTCTAATGTGTTCCACAGAAGAATAAAATCATGACACAAGGGTGAGTAAATGGAAAAAAAGTCATTTTTTGGGTGAAGTATCCTTTTAAAATCTGTCATAGTCAAACACTGGTTATTTATTTGTGACTAGCACACAAACTTCAGTGTCAAAACAAATATCTCCCTTTAAATGTATTATTTAAATCCAATAGATTATATGGAAGGAGTATGTATGCACAAGTCTCCGAAATAACACTGTGCTGTACTATTTAACTTCCTGTCAGTGAATAGCAGATGCGTTTGTGTATGTTTAAGAAACGTGTGTTTGCCAGATGTGATACCAACGGACAAGAACAGTCAATGTATGGACATCTGTATTCTAAGAGTGTATGTTGTTTTATTTTATAGAGCGCTTGATTAGACACAATCCCAAGGGAAAGGATTAGGGGATTATGGACTGTTCTACCTCCAGACGATCGGCTGTGCTAGCCTGAGCTAACATCCATCACAGCCAAATGAAAATGGGGCTCAGATAACAGACACCAGCGCTTCTCCCATCAGCTTTGAGGAGTGTGTCCTCTCAGTGAACCCGTCTTACTGTCACACATCTTATGCACACACAAAGGCAATCATAAAAAGGTTCGAAACGACTTAGGCCTGACCCCAGATTATCAAAACCTCTCAGAAACCTTCTCAGTCTTTGTTGAAGTGACACATTAACACATCATGATCCACACACACACACACACACACAGGAATAATGATAACTGCATCATCGCATACGCACACACAATCATTCTGAAGTTTCCAGTTTTTAGAGACACAAAATGCATCTACACAAAAGCAGAATGACAGGAAATTCTTTGTGTTTAAGGACCATCAGAAAGAGTCAATTGTTTGTCTTTAAACTCCTGAGACAAATGAGCAGGACTGGTGTTGTCAGAACAACCTGGGTAAGATTTCTGATGCAAAAACTGGACCCCTTTATCTCTGCTTTTTGTCTTCCTATTTGTCTTTGTTTTCTTGCTTGTCATGTAGGTAAACAGCTTTATCTGACAG
Source organism: Ambastaia sidthimunki (assembly GCA_036877625.1). NCBI lineage: Eukaryota > Metazoa > Chordata > Actinopteri > Cypriniformes > Botiidae > Ambastaia > Ambastaia sidthimunki. The sequence continues at coordinate 39,516 of JAZGTK010001056.1, read as the reverse complement.
CTCTTTATTTCTGTAGGGAAGCTGTAGGGGACAGAATGAAGGTGACAGAAACTGGCTGAGGTGAGAATCAAGGTTGGTCATGTGGTTTTTGTGTTACCAAATTGCTACATGTGTAAGGGGGTGATAAATCTGTAAATATGCATACGGCCTGCCTCTGTATAAGAGGAACATGTGTAGAGATTACAATAATTACAAGACACACATTTCTGTCATAAAATGTCTATTGTGAGTTACGTGAATATTTGTGTGACATAGTTGCATGTGGTTGGAGGTGTTTTTTTGTTATCTGGTGCCACCTGTCAGTAGCAAAGCAGAAGTACAACATCCAATAATACACAGATCAGGCCCAAACAATGAGATAAAACAGAAAGTGGGTCACACAGCTCCGAGACAATCTGTGTATCTGTGTTACGTAAGACGTCAGAGATACTGTACACTTCCTGTCTTGTAAGATTTTACAGTTCAGACATGAAGGGGTTGATCTGGTATGGCCATCTTGCCCTCCTGTGTGTTTACTTCCTGTGTGTGTGTGTGTGTGTGTTTCTAAAATAAATGATGCAACATTGTGACAACACCCAAACAAAGAGACCTATAGCTTCACACATACAGTTTCCACAGAAACCACCACAGCCAGCCTGCCAACACACATGGCTTCATGCTCATGCATAAAGGTATAAAGGTTGTGCAGAAACCACATGTGGCTCATGTCATACTAAATGGCTTAAAATGACATTTTATTGGCTAATTACAGAAATGTACATTTTTATACCTCAGATCCATCATGCATTTGAAATTTAAGTCACATTAAACTAGTTTTAATTTGTTTAGTAAACCTTACGCTGTAGGAAAAAGCTGTATGACCACAGGACAACAAACAGTCACAGCTAGTCCAAAGTTAAATGTACTTCCTAACCAAGAAAACAGAATAACTAGAATAACTAGCAGTGTCCTGATATTTAGGTCTGATGTGAGTGACGCTCCCTAGCGGCAGAAAACTTTGTCTTAATAAACTTTGTGTTTTTGCATTTCCTATATCAACTCACCTTCGTTTTTTCAGATGGCTGTATTACAAACAAACAGCTTTTGAGTGTTTTGTCTGAGAATGTATGTTTACAAACTCGCCGTTTGTTTGTGCTGTTTGGTAAGTAAATCCATTAAACATTTTCTGCCTTTTATGCGGAAAATTATCGGGAAAATACCAGATGGCCTGAGACTAGGATTCAAGGACTGAATACGGATTTAAGACACTTTCTTACCAACTTGGACTTTAAACTGTTTTAATGAAATGTATTTAGTTAAAACAGATTAAATTAAGCAATTCATTTTCGGATGAAAACCTTTCTTGAAAATGAACATGTTTCACTTTCGTTTTCGTTTGCGGCTGACCAGTCTGGTTTATTTGCTTATCTACCACTAATCTCTTAGTAGTTAACAAAAGCGTTTTTAATTCATATTTACTGTTTGCTAAATACAGTTTTATTGATTTTAGACGATAGCAGGAGGTTGCCGGGACGGGACATACCAGCATGAGGGAAAAAACTGCTGTTTGTGCCCCAGCGGTGAGATGTTGTGCTTTAAAACACATGTTGCCTAGTTTTTTATTGTTTACTTACTTTTATTGTTTTTATTGTTTTATTGTTAACTAGATAGTTGTGTTATTTTACACTTGTTGATGTACTGCAATGTATTTATAAAGACAGACATTAAGAGTATGTTCTCCCTTATGAAAATTAAATGTAGTTTTACTACCAATAAAACCATAAGCATGTTTACTTTAGTTAAACAATGTTAACCACAAATTAACCATGGTTTTAATCTACAGCTACCATAGTTTAACCATAGTATTTGTAGTAAACGGTGGTTATACAAATGGTGTTCAATCTGCCAAAATTAATTAACCTGCTTATAACCTATTTAGGGCTGTTGACTTCTTAATACAGATCTTAATAACAGGATTAAATATGGTTTTAACATCTAAACTGTTTGGATTATTCTAAAGTAGTTATCAACTCAATATAACTACTTTATATTCAAACTCAATTTACTTAGTAAAGCAAGCGTAATGCAAAGCTTACTGTACTTACTGTAATGCAAATGCAAAGCTAATGCTAACATAACGTGTTTCAGGCTCCAGGGTCTCAGCTGACTGCACAGAAAACACAAATACAACATGTGAACCATGCAAACCCGGTTCCTTTATGAACCTTCCAAACAGTTCTCCCAGCTGCCGGCCCTGTACAGTCTGTAATCCCAACGGTAGGTCTTAACATCTCAACTGTTTTAGGTATCGTTTTTACCCTGTACATTTAGCAGCTCTACGGCATTTACTGTAAACTACTGTAATTTATCCAAAGGAATTGTTGAGATTAAGCCTTTTTTTTTTGCTCACCTTGTGTTTTTATTCCAATAGCCAACATGGAGACAAAAAAGCCATGTTCACTGTCTTCTGACACTGTCTGCATGTGTTGGGAGGGTCATTACTGTGATAAAGGCGACTTGTGCAGGACCTGTTACCCCTGTGACACGTAAGTAAAAAAAAGCTTTCAAGACAGAATGAGATTTGGCTAATTTAAGCTACGTAAACATTAAAAATGTATCTTTGAAAGTTTCAAGAATGTTTAAATCGTTAGACATTGTATTACTGTTGTTGCTTGGTTATAAGAACATTATTTAAACATATTTTAATTCTGTGACATTTTCTAAACGTTCCACTAACAATTTAAAAATCACGTTTTTGATATACATATACATATGTATATATGTATATACATATTTACACACTTTCTGTTCATTCATTCATTCATTCATTCATTTAGTGTTTTCTGTGTTTGCCTCTCATTCACTCAACAGGTGTGAGGAGCATGGAGGGGTGAAAATATCATGCACAGCTACCAACAACACAGTGTGCAATGGTGCAGAAGGGTCTAATGGTAAAAGTACTGATACAAGCTACAAGCACAGCCATGGGCTAATTTATATCAGATTGCAGTGCATGTTAAAATGCACCTGCCCCAGTGTTTTACACACAGAGATAGCAGTGACTGAATATATACTTATATATACATTAATATATATACAGTGCTTTTAAAATATAAACACACAATACTGTTAAGAATGGTGGATGGTGATGTTTGGCTGCTTTGTGTTTCAGGGAAAATTGCAGCTTCTGTTTTGGTGCCACTCTTTATTGTGTTGATTGTGGTTTCAATGGTGGTCATTTATATACGGAGGAAAAAAATGTAAATAAAACTCGTAAATAAAAGACGGGACACAGCCAACGAAATTATTTAGCCAACGATAAACTAGACGACAAGTTGGCTTGATTTACTGTACTAAGGTTATTTATAGCCTGACCTACTGTATAACAGTAATACACATATGGTAAACAGTCTCTTTGTGGCTGTTATTTATACAGACAAAAAACACAGTTTGACACTCATGTATGCAGGGCTGTCGTCAGGAACATTGTTCTGGGTCTGTTTATACTTTGCTATGTAAATGCCAGCGGGGCCCGTTTGGGCCTCATGAGCTGTAGCAGCAGCACTGTCAGTATGAAGCACTGAATGAAAAATGTTTACAAATATGATAAACAATAGTTTCAGAATGTTTTACATCTAACTTAAAGTAACTTTACATGTTTTTGTTTATCTTTAAGTGGAATGTTTGGAAATCTGTATGTTTAACTGGTTGGAAATGTACGTGTGAGGTGTGTGATGTCATTCAGTTTTAAATTAAAATAAAATAAACTGATCCCACCTCTATATTTGTCATTGTTATTTCATCTCTCTTTAAGCTGTTTAGCAGTGGGAGTACATGACAAATTACTTGATTCAGTAGATTTTAAACCATCGTTTTCAATGTGAAAACACTTCATTTCACAGCTAATGTGTTTCAAGTGTGAATGCATTTGGGTGAACATGATGATGTCATTTCTACATTTTTCCAAGGTATATAAAAACAGCACAAATACCAGGACACTTGTATTGTTTAAAACCAAAAGCACTGTTATTTTCTAAGAATTAAAATGAGCCCACTAAAGTGTCTTTGTTTCTTCTTTAAATGTCCAATAAACACATAGTATAATGAGTAAGTTTTGTCTGTGTTTTATGCTCAATAAAAACAAATGTTATAAATTGTGGATTGATGCTGGTTACAGACAAATAATTCAGGAATTCTTACTGTCTTCTGGTAAAAAAGCTTTTATAAGGTGTGTTTAGAGGTGGTTGTGTGATGGTTATGGTAATAATATTGCTGTTCTTGGCTTGTGCTTTTTTAAGGTTTGATTTTATGTGCTTTACTGGCATGACTAACTGTGTAACAATAAAAATTGAGCATAAGCAAGAAAAATTTGGTAGCAAAAATAAAACAATTAAGTAGGTAATAGCAAGAATAGCAGGTAGTTATTTAAATGTAGAGATACAAAGAAAAATCACAATTAAATCTTTGATTTTAAACTTTACTCATTAAAAATGTCATTTTAAGTCTCTGCATTCATTAAAATCAGTGAAGCACTCAGATATGTGTCTCATTTTACAGTGTCTTCAGTCACATCAGAGATAGAAAGACAGGAATATTTACATGTGTACAAACTAATACAATATAGCACAAAATATCCATTACCTCAGGGTCAAACAAGCAAAGGATCACCGTCTAAAAATGTCAGCAATAATCCAAGGAAAACAACACACAAATCCCCAAAAAAGAAATCCTTCCCTTTCTCTCAAATGTTCCAGGTCTCTCAATCTGCATATTACAAACAAAAGTGTCAGAGATGAAACACAAGCAGCAAATTTTCTGAGAGTAGACAGACTCTCCCAGCCAAACTAAGAGAGTCCGTCTCTTAGTTATTAAAGCTGAGTTTTTGGAATAGGAACTAATATTAGTCAATGCATTTTAGCATTTAGCAAAAGATGCTACAACTAATTGCCAAAATAAATAAATATACACAAACTAATTTAATGCCAAATGTACAGGTCCAACCAAAGCCATAATTAAATAGTTCTGAATATAAATACAAACATTTTTACATGGGTAATTTACCTCACATGAACAGTGAAAACAAAGGGTTGATACATTTAGCAGTTGTGTTAGATGATATGAGGTCCCAAAAATATAATTTGGGGGTTTGTTGAGAAGCTACCTTGCAAAAGTTCAATTAAAACGATAAAAACAAATAAAAATAAAAAACATGCAAAAACACCACCTGCAAGTCAACAGAGGAGCTCAACCACACAGAAGCATGACAGACAGATTGAGATCTTTGTTTTTAAATGACATCTCAATGTTTTGATCTTAATGCTATACTTAACTTTCAGGAGGTATGTCCACTATCAAGTCCCCTTAATGACTGTCAGGTTTGACTCCTCCTATTTACAGTTTGGCACAACAGAAAGCCTTTGAACCATCCAAACATGTTTGATATTTGAATGATGAGGCAACTAGGACTCTCAGTGCTATTAATATACTGTTCAGACCATATACAGAAGAAAGGCAACTAAACAGGAGGTATATGCATATAACTGCACAAGTGACTTTGGTAAAAGGAAAGACACGGCAGCAGAAGACCATAAAAGGCAGGATGTAAAATAAAAAAGCAAAGCTAACACAAAAAAAATGCCTGAAACAGTCAGTGTCAGTGTATTTTTCTGCTTTAAATCTAGTCCCACCTTACAGGACATTACTGTAAATGTAATGATACTGTAATTTTCTAACTGTAATGATAGTGTTAAATTGGCCACTTGGTCCCACAGAACTTTTAAAATGGTGAAACACCCTGAGCTTTCTTTTAATCCATTTAAAGATAAAGGCTGCATGAATGTATTTTATATAAATTGCATAAATGCATGAAGAGCGAAAGAAGTATTCAACAATGTTTAACTTATGTTAAACATAATTTGGGGTCTAAACTGCAGTTTTAAGGCCAACAAAAGTTCACAAACTTTAGCTCAATAAAACTAACACAGCAGGATTTGGCCACCAAGAAAAACCCTCCGTTCACTATACAGAGATATTTACAAACAGTACAAAACCGATAACCGGAAAACGAAAGAATAAAACACTCGTTTAAAGTCATCAGTCTGAGGGAGACCAAGTTATCATAAAAATCTTTTTAAAAATCTTTTTTAAGAGTTATTTACAGGTTTATTACTATAATGGCTTCTTTCAGATTCTCCAGTGTTCCCAGAATTCCAGTTTTCCTGTTGTTTTTCCTTTATGTATCTTCAGATGATTTCAGCAGTTCTAGGAAAGCACCAACAGCTCCAAAGTATCCCTTTACACACACACACACACACACACACACACACACACAAACATTACATGTCCGTTGGCAATGAGGAAGTTTTTACAACAAGATTTAAGTCATCCTGACATTCCCTCATTGTTATATTTTACAAATATGAGGACAAATTAAAACCAAAGCAGCCATTGATTACAGATGTACCTCATGTTCCAGGAAGAGGGCTCTCATTTGCCCCTTGGACCAAAAGTCCATAGCATAGGCAAGAAGCTTCGTTGACACTGTGTTTATTCGCAGAAAGTTCCCCACAAAAACAACCCGTTCAATTTTCTGCAGGAGAAACAGAAGCAACAGTCAGTTACAAACGTTTTTACTGTTTTTGCAGGAAAATGGGCTGAATTCTGCAGTCCATTCAAACATAGTAAAATGTGTTAATTTAAGCTAATAGTATTACACAATAACTGGCAGCTAAACGTTTAATAAAATTACAGGTTTGTTACGAACAACGGGAAGATTTGTGTGTGGGCCTTATTGATGGACATTGGGTTACTTATGCGAAACATCTTCTGTAGCACCAGGGGGCGCCATAACGCCAGCTAATCATGTGTTGGTCGTCTTTTATGGTTGGTGCCAGCTGCCTAAAGTGTTGCGTTTTTGGGTTTTGGCATCAACAACCTTTAAGTGCCTTTATTGTGCATGTATTGTTAGATGTTTCTGCTCTGATGTTATTCTGATAGCTCTGACAGCCCTGTACAATGCTGCTTGATCAACAGGTTACAAGGCAACACTGTAGAGAAGCCCAGAGCAGCCAGACAGATGTTAGTAATATAATGCCAGAAAACAAATATATACAATATCACAAAAACATAGTTTCCCCCTAAAAAATTAAACTGTCAATTGTCCAACTGAATTCAATGACAGGGTTGACTTTATTTGTAACTCAAAAGTCCTCAGTTTGGCATGTGTTGATGAAGTAAAAGATTATGATGCATCTGAGGGTGATATGGAGCAAGAACTTAAAGATTATAAAGATCTGTAAACAGTGTCTGTTTCTGCTGCAGACACAGACACACACACAGACACACAGACAGACACACACAGACACACAGACAGACACACACAGACAGACACACAGACACACACACAGACCTCATTAACGGCACACACACACACACACACACACAGAGACACACACACAGACACACACACAGACACACACACAGACACACACACACACAGACCTCATTAACGGCACACATGCGAGCGATGGAGCCGATATTGTTGGTGATGGTGACGAGTGTTGCTCGGGCCAGATCCTCTTTAGAAATACTTTCTCTCTTTTCTTTGCTCATCATGTGGCCAAAACTACAAAACACAGACAAAGTACCACACATATTGATGCACCAGACACTCCCAAACTGATAATAAAAGGAAACAAACTGGTTTAACTGGTTGCAAAATAATATAGTAAGAGTTCTTTCAAAAGACATGCCACACCTGCTGTAGTCGACAGTATAAATACCAATTATAAAGTTAAAAATCTCATGTTGAAAATGAAGATGACTCATACTTCCATGAGGAATTCATTCATTCATCTCATTTATGTCTGCGTCAAATTTATTCCTCTCGTTAATTTGGTAAAACATTCAACAATAGCAGTTTGCTGCGTCAGTTTGAGTAGAAAATCAAGATATCACCTCAATGTGCATCAAATGTGCATGTCTTTTAATGTTTGAACATGTAAATTAATGGTAGGCCTGACTATTTAATAAACTATATTCAGATTATAAACTATGTATTACACTGATGAGGCTGTTAAAGCTACCTCAGAAGACTGAAAATACCGGCACACAAACAAGTCACAATTTACCAGAAGTTTTGCAGCTCTCTTATATTACTGTGTAAATTCTTCAGAATGTTTCATACAAATATTAAATTCACTCAGAGGCTTAAAAACAAATTTGTAGAAGATCCCAATCAAGAAACCCTGTAAATACAACAGCAGAATCACATTTCATTGTGGCTCTTTGCAACCTGACACCACACACACAAACACACACTTCTGTACCTCGAAGCCACAGCTGACCCCTGCAGGCCAAAACGCTGGTAGTCTCCTCCATAAATATCCTTCACGAGTTTGTCCACGTTGGTGCCGTCCCCCTTGCTGGCCATCTCAAGAGCCTCTTCAAATGTCTCACAACCCGTCAGCAGGCAACACAGCCCCAAAAACGTCCCGCCTCCGAGACTACAGAAAGACAGAAAGTGAGAGAAACCACATTAAGGGTCAAACCATGGTTACAAGCTGGATCTAAACACACGTATACAATTTGACAAGGTCAGACACATAAATAACTCCAAGCTAGCACCGTCATTCTTACGTTAACACAGGAAATGTTAAGCAGGTCACACAGATAGTCACAGACATGCACACACACCCCAAGAACCTAAGTGTCAAGTCTCTTATTAATCTCTTAGGAATTTCTACAGTGAATAGGACCAGAATTTTCATAGCTTCACAAACACACAGGTTTGTGAACTGTTCAATTTTTTCCCAATTAGCGAGACACACGACTAGCGTGACATTTCCTGATTAGCGTGACGATTAGCGTTTAGAGCTCCTAAACGCGGTATTTCTGACCTGGTGCCAGTCACGCGCTTGTAGTTGTCTTTGGAGTTCACTGCCAGAATGCTGACGCCTGAGCCGATGTTGACCAGCAGCATGGGGAAGGGGTTGTCAAGACTGCAGGGTCTCTTGATGCAGTTCTGCGTGTCCGACGGGTTCTCAAAGTAATAGCACTCAGGATGACCATTAAAACCAACTGAGTCTATGTACAGCAGCCCCTGAATCAAACAGTCCAACTCATCCAATTTCATCAACTCTAGATCTGCCATCTGAAAGAGAGAGAGAGAGAGGGAGAGAGAGACAGAGAGAGAGAGAGAGAGAGAGAGAGAGAGAGAGAGAGAGAGGAAGACTCTTTAATTAATTGTACTAATCATTTACAAAAATTTTATTACAAAACTGTCTATTACAAAATCATTTTATTGATAATTTGTGATATTTCTGCAGCATCACATCAAGTCACCATGAGATCCACCTGGTTGAAAGGTTGTCTGGACAGGCAAATTGCTTGTCACTGGAAATGTTTTTTTAACCTTAACGCTGCAATTTGTAACTTTTTTGGTAAAAATGAACAAAAATCAGTTATTGAACAAGTACAAGTATAAAACATTACTGTAAACTTAATTAAAACATTGTGAATCGGAGTTAGGTAAGGATATGGTTTTGATAACAGTTGTTTTGACCTGTTGTGTACTTGCCTAATAACTGATTTTTAACCAATAAAGGTTGTGGATCACAGCTTTAAAGAAACTACTTCAAAACCAAAGAGTGACACATTCTCACCGTCATAAAATCATTCTCAAACTTGTAAGCTCCGCCCCCTGTGGCACACAGCGTGGTGTGCAGGCTTGAGAAGTGCTTGTCTCGGCCCATCTGGATGAATCTGTGCATGCCGGTGGTGGGGAAGCGGATGAAGTGAAGGTTCCCGGTGCGTCCGCAGATGGTCAGGTTGCGTATCTCCAGGTGGACGTCCCGGACGCCGCTTTTCCCGTAGGCCGTGTTGGAGGTGAGGTACCTGCGTATGCTCTTCAGATTCTCCACCTCCTCCAGCTCCTCCTCAGCCGTGATGTCTTTCGGCTCAAAATAAACCAGCTTTACTAAAGTCCCACCGATGTCCATCCCGAACCACGGAAAGGCTGGAGACACAGACAGAAAGATAAATAAAGTAAAATAAAAACCACTGTGTAAAACACACACACAGTTTTTAAAATTAAGTTCAGCAGTCTGAGTTAGAGAAAATGTTAAGTATATAAATATCACATACTCTAAAATAAATCTGATTCATTTCTACAGAAGATCTTGCTGCTGGTTTTGTCCTGTTTGACTTCACAAAATAGAGACAAAGTCATTTCGGAAATAACTTCCATATTTTTGTAGTGGTGCAGATTTGATCTGTAAATAGGCTAATTCAAACATTGCACGCAGGTCAGCCAAAGAGAGGCAGTGACTTGGTCGCCGTGAGCAACGCATCTAATGTGGAGTCTGCCAGTTACCGTGGAAACAGCCATGAGGCTGCAAATGGCTGTTCAGGGATGCTTAGCAGGTGGAAACACAAACAGATACCCAGTATAAAAGACAGACGCTAGCACTAGTACAAACACCTACACAGATGTAAGAATACCAACAAGCTTCCATAAATAAATGAAAATCTCAAACATCAGAAACATCAAACCCGACCTGAAATATGGGTCAGAGGTTAGCAGTCAGTAGACAGTTTTATCAGATAACATGCACATAAGCACAATACTCAAGGTATTGTGAAGCTCAGGGACACAGATTTGACCTTGAATAACCTGGCACATGCAGATCTGGGCTTAGACAACATTTCAACATCTAACACACCTTTATTGTGTTGATTGATCAGATATATGATTAACCTGAAAAAAACTGTCAGCTGGTGTTGAGCAGGTGACACTCTGTGAATATTCGTAACTCCATTATGACATTATCCAAATGACCCTCACACTTCCTGTCCTTTCCCAAAATAGACGTGGGAATAAGCCGCAGTGACACAGTTAGTTTTCACAAAACTTCTTACTCTTATTTTGGAGTGTGCAAATCAAGTAAAAAAGAGCCTAGCTAAATTTATAAACATTCTTGAAGAAATTCTGTTTGTGTTTCAGTAAAAAACTGATTTTGTGAGGGCTAAAATAGTTGCAAAATATGGAAAAAATGATGAAACAATGTTGCTTCTTGTTTTTAGGCAGGTCTCTGGATCAGGGAAATGACTTGGTGAACAGGGGGTGTGAGAGTGGTGTGACATAATGACGTTTAAACAGGCAGCCCAGCCCATGTGGGTGAAAGGTCTGTTTACATCCCCCAGTCAACACACACAGAAAAAGACATGGACAGAGAGGGAGGGACAGAAACTGGCAGGCTGGCAGAGAAAGAGAGAGAGAGAGAGAAAGAGAGAGAGGCATTGAAATGCAAAAGACAGAGAAAGACCACCACTAGGTAACCGACACCATGCAACCAAATGAGAAGGAAAGTGTCCATCACTTAGCCAAACTTAACATTAATGTCAGAACTGAACTCCCTAACCACAATCTAACACTCTGCAAACCTAACAAATCTAATGCAAAAACTGCTAACAGATAAACATGCAATTCCACTTACTAAATCTTTCACCTGTTTATTATTTCACCCGTTTATTCACAAAAGAAGTGCCTGTATTAAGAATACAGTCTAAACACAGACTTTTAGACATTACCCTAATTCTATTGTTATAAAACATCAACAAAAAAGGAAACAGTTGTTTCAACAAAAGATTTACACAAAACATGGACGGAGTTGTGGAATGCTGACAAGCTGGTTAGGTGTGTAGACCATCACAACTAAAATCCCACAAACCCGTGCAAATACTACACTAAGCAATGCTTTCTCTTGCCATTATCTGTGCCAGCATCAGTTAAAACAGACACATTAAATCACAGTTTTGCACTTACAATATCCAAGAAGATTTAATCTTTTAGCAGTGTGGTTTTAACCATAATAAGCCCCAAGTACAACGTTTCTTATTATTAAAAGCAGTAACCTGCCACTCACGATGAGGTGATATCTTACCTGGCTTTCTTGAACATATTAACTTCATGTTGCTGGTGGCATACAGAAGATGCAAAAGTCCAAACAGAGGTTTGCTTTATAATGCCATTACAACTAGTTTAGTTTTGGTGTCGTTTTACTAAACGGGCAGAAATAAGAGGATAGTCTGCATATTGGACAGTGGGGGCGTTCCCGTGTGTCCTTTAAAGAGGCCACGCGAAGACAAAAGTCAAGATGTGATTGGTCAAACTCGCCCCGCCCTCCCATCAGGAGCGTTTTGACCACACCTCCTGACTGCCAACCGACCAATCATAGTGCGAGAAGAACAATCAAAGGTTTCACCAAAACAAAAGACACATTTCTTTGCTCTTGCATAGTTGCTATGAAGCACCAGCCGTATAATTTAATGACATATTGAACCCTTGTTAAAAACTGGCTGGTCATGCATTTAATGTTACTTGAATGACTGACTTTAAAGTCCAGTCTTCTGTAATCTCTCACATGATTCGTATAAAATGATCGCTTGAATAATTTTGGTGCCTTCATACGAGTCATTATTGCCCTGCTCAGCTTTTGGCTCACATTTATTTCCGCATTTTTATTGTGCAATAATCCAATAATCCTGATTATTACGCGTGTTGTTCAAAACATTACACTTAAAATTAAATATTGACGTGAAACAACTGAGAAGTATCTATATTCTCTCAAAGGTAATAATTCAGTGATCAGACAGTCATTTAAAACAAATGGTCACTTTTTATCTAAGGAACCACGAATGTGTCCATGTTTATTAACTTACGTGGTCTATTTTTCCTGAACGAGTCCACTCTCCTCCACAGCCGACACCTTTTCGCCGGGGACGCGTTGGTTTGGGGGTCTTGATGATTGTCGTCCGTCGGGGTGCACGGGCTACAGCTCCCGTTGCTCAGCTGCCGTCGGGTGGGCTTGTGCATGCCGTTTGCGTAACAAGCACCCGCTCCTTTCCGGTCCATCATTGATTTGGCTTTGTCCATATTTTAATGCACGCAACAATGCGCGATTTCGGTCAGCACGACACGCTGGATCTGCGTCTTGCTTTTGAAGAACAGGCTTGTGGCTAATGACCGACACCAAATGCACTTCTTTAATGTAAATGCAACAATAAAATCAACAACAGCAATGAAACCGTTTGTTTACAAGTGTCGAATCCAATGCGAGGACACCGAAACCCTTATACACGCTGCCCTGGAGGTCATTGTCGGTCATTTTCCACTCTGTTGTCCCAGCGCTGCGGCAGCCACCCGTCAAACACCCGGCGCGTGACGTCACCCAGTGGAACATTGCACCGTGCACGCGCATTTACGCGCACACAGGCGTCCCCAAATGTGACAGCAAGTACAACTCAAGACAAATTGTTCCACACACCCCAGTTAGCAGGGTCTTTAAATTTCCCCCCTTTTGTTTGTAGGATTAAACATGCTCATTGTTATCTATCTGTCTATTCATCTGTCTGTTTGTTTACCTGTGTGTATATGATCAGTTTTAAATAAAATTCAGTAATGTTATGAAAAGCAGTTGTGAGTAATTGTTTCTTAGCATGTGTGTGTGTGTGTTTGGGGGGTGATTGAGGTCATGGGGAAGTTTCAGTTCAGAGTTTCTCATGTACCAGAGAGGAGAAATGACAATTGTCTCTATTGTAATTTAACCTAATCATTATTGTTCTCAATGAGAGTGAAAAAGGAGAGCTCAAGTAAGTGAACTATTAACCAAAACCTACTACTATTAGGTATTAACCAAAACCACCCAATGAAAATACACATGCTAAGAGAAATGGTTAAAATAAATTAGTAAAACAAATCTCTCATATACTGTACATTTATAATTAAGGTGTATATATAATGAAAGTGTCTCCTATGTGCCTTCATAAACCAAACTAAACCACACCAAATACTAACATTAATTATTACGCTAATGCTTTATCATATAAGCTGATGTTTTTTATATAATAAAGATGCAAAATTCAGTTTTTAATATAGACAGATAAACCTTCATGCTTAAAAGGGTAAATAAAGAAACATTGCATCATCAAATGTCATTACACTCACTGTTAACATTTCTGGAAATCTCTGTGGGAGGTGGTTGTTATGGCTCGGCTAGAACAGATACATGCCAAAATAGCTACAAGAATGACGGGCCGAATCATGCAGGCAACTGAACTCATGTGACATCAATGTGACCTAAACAACTACAGGAAAGATCAGAAGGAACTGAACGTTTCCACCAAGATGTGACAAAGCCACATTTTTATTTATTTATAAAGTAATACAGTAATGCCTCATTACTTAGATGAGCTACTTGGGTCCAATAAGCAGGTGAATAATAAAAATACAATTGTTATGATCACAATACAAAATCAAAATTAGGTTTATTAAACTAAACAGACTTGTAACTATCATAAGCTGGTATCTGATGTGAGTCTGGGTTTTAGGTACAAAAGACAGAATGTACCATTGTTATAGTCAGAATGTAACATTACAAGGACAGTGACATCAGCAAATTATTCTGGAACGCATACATACGTCTCTGTGGCCACATCTTAAGCAAAATATTTAACCAGGAGTATTTCCAAAACCAGTGTTTTCTATTAGACTTAGATACAAACCTGCATGTTCCACAATAGATTTACAGCGAATGATTATTCAATAACAATTCATAATTTGCATAATGTTTCTTCATCACCTTTTTCATTCATGCCTTTGTTTCGATCTGTGACAGACACAAAGTTCTTAGGCACACAGGTTTTTAGGTGAGCATGTTTAAAGCAGCTTTATACATCCTACAACTGTATCAGCCTCCAAAAGCTACAGACAACCAACAAGTAAAATATAAGTTCATCTGAGTTCATACTTGCCTTGGCAGGGCTCATAAACAGCTGTAAAACAAACATGTCAAAACAAGGGAAACACAGAAAGAGTCTTGTGAAGATTCTAAATCTATCAATTTATACATATAATACTATAATTTACCAGCTTTTGTATGTGTGATGGCAGTTTATAGACATTACAACACACAGGAAAATGGACTTGATGATATTTAAATAAAGTCACATGGATCGTCATGTTTCCTTATGGATTGAGGTACAATTACAGATGTTGTGAGAGGGGTTAAAGCTGGTGCTTTATTTAAAAGCAGACATCTGCAAAACTCGAACCCCAGACCTCCGCCACAGCAGCCATATAACCTCATGATAACAACACACGCACGTGAGTTGCGACTGACTGCCCTCTATGGGAGAAAGGAAGATATTTACACAACCAATAGTTTTGTAACTTATTTTTAATTAAAACTATACGTTTGTGTAAACTCATAGAAATTTAAATAGTTATTTTTTAATGAAATGCTTTGAATGTTAAAATACATATGGATGTATATATGTTTAATGTATATTATAAGTGCTGTAGTTAGTCTAATTTTGTTATCTTTTGTGACTCTGATAATCGTATTTACAATGTATTTTATAATGTACCAACATGGAACTACATAAAAAGCAAATATACATCCAGTATACCTTGAAATGTACTTTGTTAATAGGTCGGAAAAGACACGAATTCAAAATTTTAAACACTTCGCATTTTTGTAAAATGTGTTTCTTGAATCAGTGTTTAAACTAGTTTTGGGGCACTAGGTGAAAAGACTCTTTGCTGTTTTATGTGTTGCACCACTAGACGGCGATAGTGCATTTTGTTTATCATGCAAACCTTTGAAACGCAGATAAAACCAAAAGAAAAGAGAAATGCATTGACATTCGTTTTATTTGCTTAGTGTGGAATCATGCTCTGTTTATTTATATAACTGCAAACAGTGTTGTGTTAATGTTTGAAAGTGATTTTCTTAGCCACGTTACCATAGGCTATAAACAAAGCCACCGAAATATGAACTGATAGCTGTGCAATTTGCCACTTTAAAACAAACTTAATCTGTCTGTGCATGATCTGAGGTAAAGACAGAAAATTGTAATACGTTTAATCTCTGTTTAAATTCAAAATACACTATGTAAGCTTTGAAATCTAATCAATATCGAGCAGGGAAAACACGTAATACCAATATTACAAATATTATCAATATAATATTAATATCTCATATATATCAATTAAGCACGGCAATGAATTGCTTTCTGGCAAAAATAAAGTGATGGATAATTAATATCAGCTTCCAAATTAATATTTATTATTATTCGGTGCCATCATTTAAGATACTTGGGTAGGCTACTTGCACCACCCGTTTATGTGATAAATCTCTTTCTGTTATTCACTTGTTTTGGGAACATGGTGTGCTAAAAATGACGAGTGAACGAGCCCCTCTAGAAATAGAGAAATGAGCCGCGCGTCGGTGATTGAGCGCTAATCGGACGCGCGTCGCGCATTGCGCACGCAGCTGTAAACGCGTGCCATCATCTGGCACTAAAAAAGTTCACGGATAAAAGGCGCACGGCATGCTGGTGGGCGAAACCAACAGCACCCGCGTTGCGCAAAGCTACGGACTAACCATGAAGTCCCTGATGGCAGAAGAGCGCACAGGAGAGACACTGGCAGGTTTCGAAACCTCTAACGGCGTTATGATCTCTGAAGTCCTTGTCCCTCGGTTATTTAAAATCGCGCACGAATCTGGAGAGGTGGCTGCCGGCTCCGGTTCTTTAGACATGAAGCCCTCCAGCTCCCCGATCCTTTTGGAGATGATGGAGATGACAAACGGCACGCGTTGCGCGGAGCAGATCCTGAGCTACGGAGAAGTGGAGAAGGTATTGATCGGCGGTGTGTTGACCATGCTTACGCTCTTCACCATCTGCGGGAACCTGCTGGTGGTCATCTCCGTGTGCTTCGTGAAAAAACTACGGCAGCCCTCCAACTATCTCATCGTGTCCCTCGCGCTCGCGGACCTGTCCGTTGCGCTCGCGGTGATGCCGTTCGTCAGCATCACCGACCTGATCGGAGGCGGGTGGATTTTTGGCAAGTTCTTCTGCAACGTGTTCATAGCGATGGATGTGATGTGTTGCACCGCGTCCATCATGACCCTGTGCGTTATTAGCATAGACCGGTGAGTGAAGTTTTTTCATTGAGAGCTGTTTATTGTTCATCACTGAATATTTCCTGTCAGTGATTTATATAATGAAGTTGTCAGTTCTCTGGGATTGCCTTGTGATTTTATTAAACCTTGTGTGATGTTAAATGGATAGTTTAAGATTACCTGCAGATTACAAAGTGTTTTAATTGCAAGTCTGAAATCATGTAAACAACACATTTTACATCTTTTTTACTCTCTCAGGTATCTGGGCATCACCAGACCCCTAACATACCCAGTTAGGCAGAATGGGTGGTGTATGGCCAAAATGGTGCTCTCGGTGTGGCTGCTGTCTGCATCCATCACCCTGCCACCGCTGTTTGGTTGGGCACAGAATGTAAACGACGACCGGGTGTGTCTGATCAGTCAGGACTTTGGCTACACCATTTACTCCACAGCTGTTGCTTTTTACATCCCCATGACCGTCATGCTGGTCATGTATTACCAAATATACCGCGCAGCCAAGCTCAGCGCCGCCAAACACACCATCACCGGGTTTCCGCGTGCTGGAGAGGAGGACGAAGAGGAAGGAGGTGATGGGACGGAGGAGCCCGTGGGCGTGGATTGCGTAACCGTGGCAATCAAACTTCAGAGGGAAGTGGAGGACTGTACGCGTCTACCGCGGCTCCTGCGAGGTGTGGGCAGGAAAAACCCGGACAGGAGGAGCATCTCCATATTCAAACGGGAGCAGAAGGCAGCGGCCACGCTTGGGGTGGTGGTAGGAGCGTTTACCGTGTGCTGGCTGCCGTTTTTTCTCCTTTCTACGGCCCGGCCCTTCATTTGTGGGACAGAATGCAGTTGCATCCCACTGTGGGTGGAGAGAACTCTGCTGTGGTTGGGTTACGCCAACTCGCTTATTAATCCATTCATCTATGCTTTCTTTAACCGGGACCTGCGCACCACCTACCGCAGCCTGCTTAGCTGCCGCTATCGCAATATTAATCGCAGACTGTCAGCCGCCGGCATGCACGAGGCCCTGCGGCTGGTGGAGAGACCGGAGGTGGTTGTGTCTGGGTGACCCATACTGTGCTCACAACATACAAAAAGTTCAAAGGTCAGCTTTTGCTTGAAGGTGGGATGGAACTCACGATCCTAAATGGTCATGCTGATGTTTGGGGCTGGATCATGTTTGAAAGGCGTCACATTGTTCTGTAAGTTAAACTGTATGTGTTGTACCTACAGATTGAAAACGTGACAGTGGAAACACAGTAAACATTATGGCTCGCAGTTCCATTCTCATACATCTTTGTGGACAGCAAACAAGTTTAAAACAGCCAGACACACGAGAGCAGGAGATAAATGCACACGCTGGTAACAGCTTCAGCTGTAGTTCAATATAAGGCATAAGCCTTTTAATTTACAAACACAAACACTGTCCACTGTGACATTACATCTGAGCTTTTGTGAGAAAGGCTTGACACTCAGATGTGAGGAAACTCTGCACTGAAGATACACAGGTCACTGCAACTATATGCAGGACAAGAATTTGAGGCAAAAACACACACCTGTAGTGCTGAAGAAATAAAACACTGGCTGTTTGTGCTTTGATGGGCACTGTGTTAAAGCACAGCTCCAATGTCAGCTAAGCTCCTCTCTGCTGCTGTGGGTAAGTTTAAAGATACAATCTGATCCAGGATCAGTAATTAAATGTATACCAATCTGATTCTGAAAAGATGGACTCTGGTCTCTTTCTTTAGGCAGCTGTTTATAGTTTGATTCTGCATGGATCTTAGTTAAACGCTTGCATGTCACGAATACTGTTTACAATATACGTTACATACCAGAAATCAATTTGTGATCAAACTCATTCTTGTAAAAAGAGTGTCTCTCTCAATTTCATGTGTATAATGAACAGATGTGTATAATTTATATGGTGCTATTTTATGCCCAGTCATGTGAATAATTAAGTCAAATGCATCATAACGTTACAGTACTTTACAAACCCTGTCTAATGTCTTTTCATTAAACCTGTTGTACTATTATTTCTTGTACATATTGTTTCATATAAGTTGGAATAAAGAAATGCCAATAACAAAATGCGATTGTCTTTGGAATACTTTTGTTTACACTTTTAAATCATCCTCAGAACATTGTCAAAAATTCATCATTTTGTTTATTCATTCATTTGTTTATTTATAAGTCTATAATTGAGTCTATTTAACAATACCTGACACACAATCTTTATAAAGTGATTTTGAAAAACAAAAACCATTGACAGAATAAATGACCAAAAATGACATGGAAAAATGATCGAAAATGAATTTGTTCATATAACATGGGAATGCCGTGCAACTGCACATTAACCACAGAATATATCCAGGCAGTCCTCAGGATATAAGAGTGGGAATGGAGGGATGCGGGGAGAGAGAGAGGATGGAAAAGAGAGGATAATTGTAAGTGTTCCCATTTACTTACAATCACTAAAGTGCTCGTTATGACTGGATTCTAATTAGTTGCTCAGTCCATGGAATCCTGCTGGGAATTCTATTTTAAGAGTCCAGCATCTCTACCTGTCACAGCCGCAGGTAGATTCATTTGAAGAGAGCCTGAATTTTCCATGATGATGATGATGATGATGAAGAATGATTTCATGAATCTGTTCTGTTGAGAACCAAATGAGTACCCAACCAACACAGAAGTCTTTTAGCCACTGGGCTAAATAAGTAAAATAATATATATAGTATATAATGTAAATAATGCTTTTCCACCTCATACTCTCTTCATTACACTGACAGTGAAGTGTCCTCATGGAACACTATCATGAAACAAGATTAACTCCATATTATTGACTCACCTGCCTCTATTACTCCTCAACACTAATTCATTATAGATTATATGCGTAAATTAATTACATTCGGAACCGGAGATATTTAAAAGCATATCAGATCCAGCTATATTGTCCTACTCAAATCCCACTCGGAAACTCTGAAAATTCCAATATTTTCAATTAAGCACATAGGGGTTTTTAACACCCCCATTTTGCACAACATGACATTTCTAATTATAGCAATTATTTATTATTTATATATATTTTTTATACTTTATTTCAGAGGATCCTTGACTCACTCCTCAAATGATTTCTGTGCTAAAAAACATACGTCTTGTTGGCCTTTACACATGAAGTGGTTTCAGAAGTGTGTTCGTCGCTCAGACGACCCGCTGAGAGAAAGCGAATATAATAACAAGAGGCTTCATCTGTGACTGTTCTGTGCACTTAAGACTGATTAGCTCACGCTTGTGTTTGTGCTTTAAGAAACGAATAAATATTCAAGCTACCTTGTATCAGTACAACATTAATCACAGACTCTAATCACGAATCTGTATTATACACAACATTCATTTAACAATCCATACAATTCAAGAAGACCTTCTGAGATGTGATTTGATTGGGTTGTTTACCAGAACGACTTGTTGCTAAGTATCCAAAATGTGGCGTTTGTTACTCATCGGTGCCCTATGAGAACGTCATTCACAGACTCTTTACCCACAAATCCAGTCAGATCTGTCTCATTCTGTTCGTCTGTCACTCTGTATTTTTTAGCAGGGTGGACAGCTGCTCAGTGGCTAACTGAAGGGCTGTGCTGATTCTGTGATAAGCTGAGGACTTGTTCATTGTCTGTGTAATTATTATAATGGTTAATGTAATTATGTCTATAAAGCAGGGAACGTTCTCGAGTGATTGTGTGTACATCTGGCTTATTTTGTATTAGATGTTTTTCCTGAATAAGAACCGAGAGCCAGGACAATATAAAGTATGAGCTATTTTTAAAGAATTTCTGAAGGTCTCAGGGGTAGCCATTATTTTATGAATGTTATGCATTAAATTACTGCAGAAGTTGTGTGCATGTCCTCATTTTGCCTAGTGCAGTCCTGTTATCAACTCATATAATTAACTCATGTAGTTAACTACAGCAGATACGGTAATGTTTTATTTTGTTCTCAATAGTTTTGGAAACGTCTAAAGCTGTAGCTCACCATGAAATCCTCTGGCAGAATTTAAATGTGTGTCAGAAAGATTTTGGGATTTTGGTTCTGGAAATGAGAGCCCAGAAATTTGATGTACTGATGTAAGATAAGCCGGTTCCATCTTCTCTGACCAACACACATCTGATAAGATTAAAAAACGAAATTCCATATAAGCCTTTTATTTAGTGAACTTAAGAGGCAATAACAGAGACAGGAAGAATATTTGTGTACAAGCATAAAGCTCAATCAGACAAAATGTTGAACCTTAACCTCACAAGGACTTTTCAAACATTTAAAGAATAAAAAGAACATCGACAGAAAACAGCTATTTTTACTTTTGTTCTTATTTATTGGGTGTAAACATGAAAAAAAGTTGAGCACAGACGTCTTGAAAGGTCAAAGCATTGATGGCCATGTGAGTGTCGACCTTTCTCTGCAGACGGTCTGAGAGCAGACAGACTTCTGATCTTCTGCTCTGGTTAGTTAATGTGTGTGAAAATGTCACAGGCTGTTCACCTCCAGCCACGATTTCACTTCAACTGCGCTGACACTTCAAGCATTAAGGCTAAACGGAGTTAGCGTACACATTACTATGACAAAATGATAACATGATTATCCTTAAAACGGCAACCCGTAACTTTTTCTGGGTAAAAATGAACAAAAATCATTTGCTGAGCAAGTACATCACCAACAGAACAGTGTTTAACACAATCTCCTCCAACACTGATTCCCAACAATACGTTTAGAAGAATCATTTATCATTTGAGCTGTTGGGTTAGATTTCGCTGGAAATGCCAGTTTGGCTTCATTTATCTGGCGACTTAAAACTGGCGATAAATAAAAAATCATGCTTCACGCGGACAGCCTGCTTAGACAAAATTCTCTTTGCAGCAAATTCACTGTAGTTTCAGCAGAACTTTTTGGTTTTGTGCAATAGTAACACTCGGTCAAAGATTATATAACCTCTGATGATGAGAGGCATTGCATTTTAACTAACAAATGCAATTACATTACACCATTAGTTTTATTTTTACTGGCCAGACGGAAATGTCTGTTATTGTTGTCTGGCTGCCATTTTAGTTAAATCGCCTTTTAAATCCTTTTAAACATTAATTATGTCTCTGTGGTCACAGAACAAAAGCGAGACCTCAGCCAATTGGCCAACTACCACCATGAAAAGCAAAATTTCTTTTTGTATTTTCATTGTTTCCATAGAGAACAAAGTTGGACTTTAATTAAGCCCAACAGCCGATTCCATTACAGAAGTTTGCAGAGAAATGATTTTTAGCAGAGATGCAAAATTGGTTCGTAGGTTTTGTGTTGCTTTTAATAGAAGCTTGAAATTGTTAACTTGAGATTTCTGCCTTTAAGTGTTAAAAATACCACATCACACCCTAAATCTCAATTAGACTAGGAATCTTTTATCTAATTGACATAAATAACCCATAGAAATGCCACGGTTTTCTCAGGAATGTTGAATGACTTTGTAAGAGGGGCTCAGTTTATGAAAAAAATGAATTCTTAGTCATTAGTGTTTTGCAGTGTGACAAATCGCTACATCTCTGTGTTAATTGCAGTTCCCCAGCTAACGATTCTGGGTTTAACGATTTCCTTAAAATTTCTATTTAGTTACAAAAATGTAAAAACATTATTTCGAAAGTTATGAGTGTTCAAAATGTTGTTTTTTAAACGTTAAAGTTATTGCTTGGTTCTAAAAATGATATTCAAACATTTTTGTAATTCTGTAACTTTTCAAAACATTTGACTATTAATGATGAATGATATATAACGTTAAAAAAAAAGTTCTACTAACATTCCTGCAATAACTTTTTGATAACTCTGATAACGTTACATAACGTTTTGATAATGTTCCCTGTTAGCTAGCTAGATCTTATGTAGCAAACCGCACAATGGTTTTGGGCAGAACAAGACAGTCTCATCAAGTACTGTTAGCCTTATTTTATTGAAATGATTAATGGTTTTTTTTATTTAACGATGAAATGAAAACCTTTTCCTCTTTTTTCCTCTATTCTACCTCGTCCTTATGACTCACCTTGAGGTCTTCAGGCTCTCAAAACAGTGGTAGCAGATTCACTTACCTGAACAACTGAACCGTGTAAGTCATGTCAGGAAAAAGACAGAAAAGGTTGAGGTGGGACGGCTTTAAGAAAGCATCCGTATGAAGCGAGGGGGAAAATGAAAGGTGACAGAGTTTGGTGTTTTTCTGGATTATTCAGTGAGGATCAGCTCTCATGACCTGATGGGACTTCAGCGGTTTCTTACCGCAACACTTTCTGGATGAACTCAGATAAACTCACAGATTAAATAAACTGAAACCTGTCTGCCAAGAGCCAAAAGTGTTTATATAATAGGAATTAACCTCTTGGTAACTTCTTGAGCTGTGCTTTTTGTGGCTAGAATGACTTGATTTTTGAACGTAGAGGCAAGTAAATAAAAGAAAACTGAATATTAATATTGACAGATTTTTCTTTCAGCTAAAGGCAGGATATGACACCTCATTTAAACAGGACAAATTTTTAATAGTGGCTCTGCAGATTTTTATTCTGGCACCATCCGTGCGAGATGGTGTGACTGCATAGCATTAATTTTCTCACGCCTAAATGAATTGGTCGGATTAAAGCCATCAGATACGCAAAGTGGAACCGTTTACACACAAATCTTCTCAGTGATCTCTCTACTTTGTCTCAAATCGTTTTAAAGCACATCCTGGACGAGCAATTACAACCATCCCCACAGGCTCTGAGTTTTTCTGTCTCTTTTCTGCGTCCAACGTCTCTCCGCCTGTTTATTATTCAAATGATGTGGTAATTTTCTGCGCTAAATTATGAATGCGGCAGATGATTATTAGAGATGTGTTCAGTTTTATTATAGATGATTATTATAGATTTTTTCTGACATAAATAAACAGGAACACAATGTAAAAGATTAGATTTTTGCGTCAGCACATCCATTAAGTGACGCAATCAAATGGCCGTGACCGTGACTCACCTTGCGTCCATACACTGAGGAATGCATGCGGCTCAACGCAACACGCAGCAACGCAATACGGAAGCGCACAGGAAGTAAATATAAGGACGTCAAAAAACGCAGACCTCGTTTCTAATCGTCGGAATTATTGCGTCAGAGTTCTATGTTCTGAGCTGTTCGTTTAGTAAACATCGTTTAGTCTCTTCTTTATCCTCCATTTTGTCTTCACTTTCTTCCACAATAACACCATGAGTCATCGTTGGAAGCAGTATTTACATTTGGCAATTCAGCACCAACAAAAGTAGACCTGCTCTTACCCCTCCCCTCTCTCTTTCTTTTAATGCCATCTTAGATAAGGGCACCAGGGCAGCTCACTGTGATGGTGAAATTCAATTACCCTTCTGTTACATAAGTGTTTCTTCAGTAATTCAAACAAATAGCCCATTGGGTATTAATAAGCAAGTGATACACAGTTTTACTGACGTTTTTACACATGTGAGTGGCACAAGTCAATGGTTTGTGACAGGCTGTTGTGGACAGAAACAAAAGAACTTGTGAAAACAAACAATAAAATCACCAAAAACTCACAATTTCTAACTCTGTGCTATATTTAGTGTGTGTATCTAGTAAAGTAGAAAGTGGTTAGTGAGAATTAACAGTGTTTTGCATTTATTTGCAGGGCAACGTAACCACAATGTAAACTAATAACTGCGGTTTAAATTTACAGAAACAATAAACTGTGTTTTAAAATTGTGCAGTAGTGATTTCTGAACGTCCGTTTTAAGTCTAGCAGCATACATGACATTAAAAGCTTGTTAAAATAGTGTTGATTACATTTCCAGCTTAATATATTATCAGCCACATTTGATATACTAATAAAAAATTAACTAATAATCAATACTGTAAAGATACTATATATTGAAAGTGCAACCAAAAAACAAAAAACCCACCAAAAATGGTTCAATTAAAAAAAAAATAGAAAATACTAAAAATACTAAAAAAAAACAAAAAACGTTTCTCTTCGTGAGGTCATTTACCGGTCCTAGCACGAAGACGTTTCTTAAACACATTTTCACTTTCTTTCTCCTCAGGATTTCGGCCAATGATCTACAAGAGAGGTCAAAGGTCAGCTGTCACAGGCTACTGAGAGAAGACAATGCTAGAATCAATGTTAGAATCGATGTTGGAGTCTTTTAATTTCAGGCAGCAGTGTGTAATATCAAACACGTCTAGTGTTACAGTACCTGATGGGCCGGTATGTCCATTGGGGAGGAGATGTCGGGTCTGTCATGTTTGCGTTTGGTATGTTTGGATTTCAGTTTTAAAGAGGCCCCCCCGCCATCAGGGGACTTTCCACTCATCAATCCCATGATCCTTTTGGCTGGACACACACAAAAACAGAACATGAGTTCAGAAAAACAATTAAATTGTGACTTTTGGGAAATTAAAAAGGTAATTGTCCCAGAAAAACAGGCCTCCTTGGCTCCTAACCTTTACTTCCGAGGAAGGTGGGAGAGCTCTGAAGAAAACCTCCAATCTTTTGAAGCGTTTTGTCTTTTTTTCCTCTGCGGTCTGAGTTTGATTCCTGGGAATTTGAGTGCTGAGAGAACAGAGATCATCGCTCACTGTAATTTCAGCATTGTTATCATCAGAATTCACTCTCTTCCAATCACGATCTTTCATGACGGTTTGTGTCGTAGCGACTCTGACCCACTTTCTATCTCTGTCTCGGTTCTTCAATTTCTCTATCCAACCCCCCCACCCCCTCCTTCACATTTCCATTTCGGTACATCTCAATGTTCTTGCGTTTCAATATCAAAATGGAACCGCTCACCTCTTCCTGATGAGACGTCAACCGTGGAGTGTTTCTGCTCCTCGTATTCCTGACGTTCTCGTTTTCCACCCCATCCTGAGAAACAGGAAACCATTATTTTGGTTTTTAGAACGTCTACGGTATCTATTTTCATAATAGCTAGTTTCACACATGCTGCATCTAAACCTAAAATCTTGCCTGTGATTGGTAGGGTGAGATGCGATGGATGTTGTGATGATTATTGATTGAGCAAACGATTACCCAGAATGCACTGGTGAAACCCTCTACTTACATACACTAAATACAAATAAAACAGAAATAAAAATAACAGAAATAAACATGGAACGCTGACCAGACTCTGATCTAAATCTTTAATCATCATTGGCAGAACACAACTGCTAACAGATCAGCTCGAAAGTGGCGGTTGAATTTTTGAGCATGAATCCCTGAGGATTAGCTAGTTCCAAATCTGTGCAAAGCATTAAAGCATCTTTAGTAAGACAACAGAGCATCCGGACCCTGAACACACACACACACACAAAAAGCATGAAGAAACGATACACCAAAAAACATCAAATTCGCTGAATAAAAAAAAAAGTAGTCTCTAGTTACTCATCAGTTTTCTATGTCTCTCTCCTGTCTGCATTTCCTCGCTCTGTCACTCATTCTCTTAACCTCTGTCAGCCTAAACATGAGGGACGGGGCAGATCTCTGTCCATCACACCTGTCACCAGTCGTTTCCCGTGCTAAGAAATGAGATGTTATTCAACTTCATGATTTCAAGCTAGCATTAAAAGCAGACCATTGGTCTGCTTTTAATGCTAGCTTGAAGTCATGGGGTTGAATGGTCTGTTTTTAATGCTAGCTTGAAGTCATGGAGTTGAATGGTCTGTTTTTAATGCTAGCTTGAAGTCATGGAGTTGAATGGTCTGCTTTTAATGCTAGCTTGAAGTCATGGAGTTGAATGGTCTGCTTTTAATGCTAGCTTGAAGTCATGGAGTTGAATAATATCTCACCCGTCAGAACCTGCTAAATCTCTCACCATTCAACCCCGTTACGAGAAGCATGCAAGAAAACATGAGCAATGGCTCGTTCAGCCAATCAACTGCCTTGTCATTTTCCTGCCACGAAATGGAGTTTAATTATTATAATTCAGAGGTGTCAGAGAATTACAATAATTTAACCCATTTAAATGTGAAAAGTTATGACATCCAGGATTTTGTGAGTGACTGATGAATTATGGGTAGAAGATAGAGATCTAGGCTAGTTTTAATCTACAACACATCTCCTAAAGCCTTTGTCGGTTAAGCCTAACAAATACCCATTCCTCTGATACAGAGGGTGTGGATGACTTACAGATAATGTCACCTTAATGGATCTGTAAAACTATATACAAAAACCATTTACTTTACCCTCAAGATTAAAAGGTTATTTTTTTCTATGATAAAACAAAGGCTTTAGGGAAAGTGACTCCTAAACTGTATTTTTACCACCAGGAGCTCCAACCAAATGGCCGGAGTAACACGTTCCTCAAAAAATTCTGTTAGAATTGTTTTGTGTGTGATAAATAAGGCGGCTGTTTTTGTCTTTTACAAAACATTAAAGCAGAATCAAGCAAAAAATGTTGAATCTGATTCTATACTCATGTTCCACTAAAGAAATAAAGTCGTACAGGTTCGTAATGACCTGAGGGTGTTTAAACGATGCCAGAATTACCCGTATTACCCAGTAACATGTTCAGCTTTAAAGCTTTTAAAGCTAACAGACATAAACGCTAAACATCTCATGAGCTCTTTAAAGAACAAATGACCGTCTACATCACACACAAATTCCAACTAAGTCTGCAAAAATTGCAATTGCACAATCGTGGCGAATTTGTGAATTTATTTTTTTTTGCGATCATTTTGTTCCAGCTCTGTGGGTTGGACTGAGAAAAAAAAATAAGACTGAGCGTCTGGGCCGTGAACGTGTGATTCCAGACCATTAGCTTGCGAGTCCTTACAATGAATGAGCCGCTGTTGTACGCAATAAACAGTACCTGAGGTCTGTGCTCAGAGAAATCTTTCTGTCTCACCCCAGTGCCTCTTTTTCTCTTCAAGCGAACAGAAGAGCTATTAGTAAGAGTTTGTGCCATTCATTTCAATTACAAAACTCTCTCTCTCAGACAATTAGCAGCTGTGTGGAAGCGTCAGCCTGTTGCCAAGGACAACCGGCGAATAAGCGCACGATTCTTCAACAATAAGAGACACGGAGAGTGGAGAACATTTCTTTATTTCACAGTTATGCATTCAGTGCTGCGTGTTGGAGAGGATAGCATGACCTTCCCTGAGCAGAAACGTTCTTAAGTGTATCGCTAACCTTATAAAGTGTGCAGTAAGAAAGAACAAAAATCAATTAAATTTCTATAAAGAGTTTCTCTAAATCTATAAACATTTAAAAGTCCTGCTGTTTATTCTACACTCGGTTATTCCTCCCAAAACAAGTGCATGTGGAAGTGGGTGAGATGAATCCATGTTTTAACCACACACACACACACACACGCTTAATGGACTGCCATTTTACTGCCCATGCACAATGAACAATGACAATGTTTGAGGAAAATTAGCTGCTAGCTGCAAGCTGTGCAGACAGGGTCAGGAGAAGATGGTCTGCTAAAATTCATAAATAAATGAAAATAATTATAAAAACAGTCAGAGAGGAGTGAAATTTTGAGAGAAATCGGAATAAACATTCTACTTAATTTCCCATGATTCTAAGGGGCGCAGAAAGCCAGAAAATGACGGTCAGAACTTTTAAAATGAACAGTAAACAAACTTTTAGTCTGTGTGAAATAAGAACCATGAATGGTGTAATATTATGGAAAGAGTGGCTTGGATATTCATTGTAGCTTTTGTGTTCCTCAAAAATGGGTTTGGAATGACATGAGGGTGAGGGAATGATAACAGAAACATTTCAGAAACATCATCTCTTCTCCTATTATTCATTTCTCACCTTCTCCATCTCTCCGCTCTTCCTCTTGCGAGTGGGTCGGGGGATTTTAACGGTGACCGCCGCGTCTTCTCCCTGTCGCTTGAGAGCGAAACGATCCGGCTGCAGCGGGCTGAAGGAAATTTCCAGCTCGGGACGTGGAAACCTGGAACGCCGGCCCGTTTCCGTGGAGATCTCTGATGAGTCCAGCACCAATGGACAACTACCAGATGAACTCTGTGTTGATGAAGATGATAATTAACATGAATCAAGGTCAACGTATTCACCACAACTCTCTAGAATGTTCTTACATACTGTAGAATTATTCTGTTTTGGTACTGATGTGTGAATGGAATCTTGCCGGTAAAAAGATGGAACATTGTTCACATGTGTATTTACCGGTAAAATTATTCTAGTAATTTACTGGTAATTTACCAGGATTATTGTGTAAAAGGGGCTATAAGAAGGGGGGGTGTTCCAATACTTTTGGCCACATAAATCCATTTTGTCCAGTATAATTCTGGTTCTGAAAGGATAAGAGAGGGGTGTGTTTTTGTTTTACCTGGCTGGTGACGGATTCTCTGGTCCTGCCAGTGTGTGAGAGTGTGTTGCTATTCAAAGGCTTTAAATCCGACAACTCTGCTTCCATTGTCTACCACAGCAATTAAAGAAAAAAATCAATTATGGCTTCTCACGTCACATCCAATTAGCAACTTAATCTAACAGCCAAGCTAATAAACAACAAACATCGCCTCAGGTTGCCGGAACGTTACAAATATAAAATGAGCCGCTCGGGAGAATATTTAATGCAGATCAGGTTATAAAGAGTCATTTTCTTGAGAGACAAAATGATGCGCCTAGACAGTAAAAACAAATTGTGCCGCTCTATTTTGGCTATTATAATTATATAAAAACTCTATATAAAGGCTCTATTCAACAATTCCAGCTCCTAACATAACAAATAACTCAGCCCATCTCAGATAGTATATACAAAATAAAATATTACCAAGGACATTTAACAAACAATTCAATATACAAGGCCACGGTTTACAAAAATATCTCTGTGAGAACATTCAGTGTAATTCCCAACCAAGACTCTTTAAACTAAATCCTTTTTTTGACAATGATGTGTGTGTGAGTTGACTGTTGAATGGGAGAAGGTGTGTGTGGCTGTCTGTGTGTGTTTTCAGGACTGACCTGTGTGGATGAGTGTCTATGCTGGCTGTTTTTTGAGACCCTGACCCTGAACTCTTCTCTCAGTTTGTGGATCTCTGCATTTTTAGCGTCCAGATCTGCCTGTAGCGTCTGTACTCTGCTGTCCTCAGTGAGCTTCTGCTACAGGGACAGAACGTTAAAACAACATTTAACTAACATATATGCAACATACACTTTGATAAATACAAGGAGAATATTGATACGTGATCTATTCGGACTCCCCTACATGCTTCAGATAAGATTCAAATAAGTTTGTTTGTATTTTTATTAACAGGCTTTTACACTCAAGTAGGTGGTTGAGACAACAATTTGTGGACATGTTTAATTCAAAATCAAGACTATAAGGTTAAAATCGACATAATATATACAGTAAATTGCATGTCTTGTTCTTGGAACTGTTTAAAATAATTTTGAGTATAGCATTTGATGTCAACACTATGTCAACCGCCAAGTGCGGTTTGTGACTGCTGTACCCAGCGCTCTACTGACCTCTGGTGTCTGGGGGGTGTTAGTGGACTGCAGCATCTGGATCTGTTTGTCTTTCTCTGCATTGGACATGATGAGCTTCTTTAGCTGAATCTCCAGAGCAGAGACGAGCGTGTCTCTCTCCTTTCTCCAACTCTCCATCTCTTCCTCACGAGCAGAAAGTTGTGCGGCCAGAGACTCCTGAGAAGCACACAAAAATCCAGAGTCATTCATCCTTAAACTACAAAACACACGACACACACACAGACACACACACACACAC
Organism: Ambastaia sidthimunki; assembly: GCA_036877625.1. Lineage (NCBI taxonomy): Eukaryota > Metazoa > Chordata > Actinopteri > Cypriniformes > Botiidae > Ambastaia > Ambastaia sidthimunki. The sequence continues at coordinate 8,822 of JAZGTK010001056.1, read as the reverse complement.
AGCTAACCATTTCAGCCTGTTGACGGACATGCCGTTCTCGATCGTCAGCGAATCGTCTCATGTCCTGGTTCCTCCGCTCCTCAGCTTCTTTAGCCTGACCAATCAGAACCAATTTCTCCTCCATCCACTTCCTGCGCTCTGCCAGGTGCTTCTCATTGGCCAACTGTAAACATACAGGTTTGACACGAGGGTGAGTAAATGATGACAAATTGTCATTTTTGGGTGAACTATTTCTTTAACGATTTGTCTTCTCCATGGAAACAGTTGAAGAGAAACAGAAGACAGACTCGGAGAACAGACCTGTAAGCTCTCCTGGGCCTGATCTCTCTCCCGTCTGGACTGTAGAACATCATCATGGGTTCTTCTAGATTCTCTCCTGTTCTTCTGATCGGGACCCTTTTCTAACAAATTCTCCAGCTCTGGAATTACAAATGCACATACGAAACTCCTATAATCTCTAAAAATTTTTTTTAGATTTTACAGACATTCATATATGTTCAACTTATTTATTAGAGTGAAATGGTTACTGTAAACTGTTATTGATATGAAGAAAGCTGCATGAAGATTCTTTTTATTTTTCTACTGTTGTGATCCTCAGAAAACAATAACAAGATACAGGTTTAAAATGTGTGTGCGAGTCACATTCCTTGTGCTGTAACGGCTATGGATGCTGTTTGCTATAGTGCCTCATACCCTACAGTGCCTCATACCCTACAGTGCCTCATACCCTATAGTGCCTCATACCCTACAGTGCCTCATACCCTACAGTGCCTCATACCCTACAGTGCCTCATACCCTGTGTGAGCTCATTTATCTGAGCCTCTCTGTGCTCTAACTCCAGATCCAGCTGTGTCTGCGTTTCCTCCTGTTCAGTCAGAGCCAGACGCATGTCTTCTATAACACGCTCACGCTCCTGCAAATCTACACACACACACACACCATCAACAAACATTAACGTTCACTGTTATACTGCTAACACACCTGGGCCAATAAACACGCTTAATTAAACCATTAAGCAGGTTTAAGCATACGGTTAATTAAATACACAAGCTTTGCATTACAACACACACTAATGAGGAAGTAAATTCATCTGACAAATGAAATACCTTTACATGCTTTCTGATACAGCAGCGCATGTTCATCTGGTTTGGAATTAGAGGATCGTTCCTATTTGGGATCAAGGAAAACACTGACGTCAATAATACAGTAAACAATCACTAAGCAATGAGATCAGACGTGTGTTTGTGATTCTAGATCAGGTGTGGATGATGCGTACAGCTCTCAGCTGGTGGATGATGCGATCCCTGCTCGTGATCTCATTCTGGAGCTGAGCTTTAATCTTCTCTGATTCGCTGAGCTTCAGCCTCAAAGATTTCTCCGAATCCCGCATGGAGGAGATCTAAATGAGATCACAAGGTCAGCGCGGTTCCGTACGAGGTGCGACACGTTTCGGCCCAGAAGATGAAGGTTCTGAGGGGGTGAGATCTCACCTCTTTCTGCACCTGTTGTATCTGCTTCTTGGAGTCACACAGTTTCTCCCGAAGATCTGATGAGTCATCGTCTTTCCTGCGCAGGTCCACCGTGAGGCCGCTCACCTTAAGCTCGCTGGTTTTAATCCCTTCTTTTAACCTATGAAGAAACGCATAACAGTGAAGCTAACCTCAGTCAAACCAAACCATTACTTCAACTGCATTCCAGATTAAAAACACATTGAAACAATATCAGAGTCTTTTGGTGAGGTAAACTGCTGCTGGCTCAAATAAATCAATGTCTTTTTCTGTGGGAAGATCATTAATCCAACAAAACCAGCTATCAAGCGCAATATCTGTGACAAATCGAACGAAAGACTGCATTCAGAAACAAACGACAGGCTTTCTGAAGATGTCTGATGCATTTTTCATCCTCTAGTGTTAAGACAAACTGCAAGCGATTATAAAAAGCCAGTTCTGATGATCCAAATGTGGCCTGACTGCAAACTAAGATGCTTAAATACAAGTCATCACCACTACAACTGTTATTTAGCTCGATCCAAAACCACCTTTCTTCTCATTACGAAATATTAAATGATTTATGCAAAATAAAATTACTGACAGCTCCCTCAGTCGGTGAACGCAATCAAAAATTACATTTACAGCAAAGTTTGAACTACTCCAAAGTTTAAAAGGTTAAAATTTCTACTTTCTGAATAGAAAAATATGCACAGAAAAAAATAACAGCTTAAGGGACTGGAACAACATGTGTAAATAATGGCGTGTAAATAATGACAGAATATATTTATTGATTATGGCGGTACTTTTGTTTGTTCTGGTCAACCACTTTGCTTTACTATAGACTTCTACTGTAAGTGCATTTTAATTGATTTTCACAAATTGGGGATGAAATTATTTTCTGTGATGGTGGCCAGCAAGTCAAAAACGCTTTTATTATAGCTTAACATCTACTGAGCCTGGAACATTCATTTACATGGACTTATTTTTAATAATGTGCAACACAATTAGTGATTTTATATGGTGTATGATTAATATGATTTTATATTGCGAGTAATGATCAGTGAAAACATCAAAGTTCATGAGAAAGGCAACTGACCGGTTAATCTCTTCTTGTTTCTTCTGCAGTTCTGCATCTTTCTGAGCAATGGCCTCCTCAGCAACAGCCAGCAGCTCTCTCCTCCTCTCCACCTCCCTCCTGCGAGCCTCCTGCACAGCCTGCATCTCCTCCTCCTCCAGACGTTGCTGAGCTTCTTTCAGACTCTTCTGCAGTGCTGAGAGCTGAGCCTCCTTTGAAGCTAGAGACTTCTCCTTCTCTACCAGTTCGGTCTCCTTTTCGGACAGCATGATGTTCATCTTGGTATCAAGCCCCTTGCTTTTAGATCCAAAATCATTCGAGTTCCTCAGCTGGTTCGTTAGCCCCGCCTCTTTCTCCTTGTCTTGCTTGTCTTTTTGAAGGCATCTGATCTTCTCCTCCAGCTCAGCTATGACCTCACGAAGAGTTGCTACCTCAGAGTTCACATTCTGGAGGTCATCGTAGCCAGCCGGTGGTTTTTTAGAGGACTGACGGTTATTTAGTTGGTTTTCCAGGACCTGCAGTCTCTCGTCTTTGCAATCGCTCTCCTTTAGTTTCTCTGTGCACTGTTGACGCACGGCTGTTAACTCCTCACGACAAAGTTGGAATTCCCTCTGCAGCGCTGCAAAGGCTTCCACTTCCTGTTTCAGTAGCGTCACTTCCTGCTCAAGCTTTTGGATGAGTTGGATTTTTTCTCCCATTTCATGATCCTGTTTAGCCATTTTGGATTTAGCAGCAGCCAGTTCTTGATAAACACGTTCTAAAAGTTCAGTAGTGTTGCTACGGCTGGTCTCCATGGATACAAGCTCTGCCTTCAAATTGCTGTGACCCATTAATGTTATCAAAGGTTTGGTCTCCATGGATGCCAGATTTGTTCCTCTTTTGTAATCCTTCTCTTGTAAAATATACTCCTGTGATTGTTTTTCTTCCAGTTTAGACTTTAACTCCTGAATGCAGACTTTCAAAGTATGGCATTCCTGCTCCAGATCTGTGATCCGCTTGTCTTTCTCACCGGATTCAATATGACAACACTCAAGATGACCTTTGACCTCAAGCAGGGCGGAGTTTTGACACCCATTATCTGCAATGTCTTCTTGGATTGTTAAATCCTCCACGGGACCTATAAATATTATGAATATCATTAAGGGTGATTAGATGATGTGATGTGTTTTAATGAGTGATAGGCAGGAAATTATATATTTATGTGTGCTTAGTATGAATTGTGTTGTAATTTAAATATTGCTTTAATATGCAAATGAAATATGCAAATTGTTCAGACATTTCTAATTAACTACCACTAGCCTGGCAAAAATCCTGAATGCACTGAAGTATTTTTTGCATATGGGGGTGGAAGCAAATTAATTTTCAATTTGATTTCATTCTCAAGTGAAAAGAGCCATTTAATATGGAATCAATAAGTCTTAAAGACTTTTTGATAGAGACTTTTAGATCATAACTCCTGAATCTAATGTCACTCATTCTTTCTTTTGGATATAAAAAAAGTGCAACATAATTTCTTGATTGGGTTGCCCCCTTGTTTGACTTGTTTACTGTGCAATGTTTTCCCATAAGTAAAAAAAATAAACTTCTTTATTCAGTTCTGATAAAACAGTACACTTCATAGAAGTACTTTGAAACACAGTGCTTATTCTGCACTGATAAACGTTTTCTAGAACATGTCTTCACATTTATTTCTTTACTCCAGAGAGCCTTTTTCGACCATGGAGATATCGTCGACTTTTTACTCTGGCTGCTCCTCTGGTTGTAACAAAAGCTGGGAGGGACTTTTCAGCAGCTGGGGCGGAGTCTGTACCTTTCTTGAGAGGGGGCTGTCCATCAAGCCCCTCCCCTTCCTGTCTGCGCTTCCTGGTTTCAATTCGAGAGCTGGGTCGCTGTGCTGAGCATGTGCATTTACTCTTGAGAAGGACGATCTCTTTTTTGATAGAGTCGATTTGAGATCTCTAAAAACAAAATAAGAAACATGCTAAAATTGTAATAACTGGACTGACTGATCACGGTAACCAATACTGGAACATGAAATGAATTGTTTTTGCCCGTTTGAGAACTTGATTGTCTTCAGGTTCACACTCACATCCTGAGCTGTATCTTCTACATGTTGGTCCAGAGCTGTCTGGAGTTTGGAGATCATCTCATCCTTCTGGCCGCACATTTCGGTGAGCTTCCATTGCTTTTGCCTGTCGCTCTCCAGAGTCTGAAAGCAACAAAAAAGCCACAACCTTTCGCATTTTACGTTGAGGAGTAACAGCCAGTGTAACACCTGTGCCAGAGTTGTGTAAGAATAAGTGGTTGCCAGGGCGTTGCCATGCAGTTATTAATATGCACATTTAAGGGTTTTAAGGGGACCATTTTACCTTCTTCATCTCCTCCAGTTCACTTGAGAGTTGCCTCTGGTTCTCCAGCTCTATGAGGGAGTGTCTTAGTGTTAGATCAAGTGATTAGAAAGCAAAATATGGGAACATGGAGCCAACTTTACAGTTAAAATCATTTCTATCCATTTCAAACATGTAGGAAAGAGTTGTTTAAACTATTAGAAAGTTCTACGAATTTGGGTACGATGGGAGGCCTTTCCCATATTAATGATTTTAAATGGAGTTGAATTAGTACACTTATTTTGCTAGCTTAAAGCATAACAAATTTATCAAAATATTTAATAAACAATCACACAAGCTGTTGGGGGTGTGCAGAACTTTGTAAATGACAGGCAATCCAATCCAGTGAGAGCCTGCTGAGAGTTCTGCAGGTTCCGTGCGGTGCAGATTCCTGCTCATCAGCAAAGGTTCCTCACCCTGTGTTTTGAGTGACAGCTGCCTCTGAGCCTCACTGAGCAGATCTGAGAGTTCCGTGACCTTTTTCTCAAGGTCATGCTGCGTTACAGACACTCTGGGGTCAGAGGTCGCCAGACAGGACTGGGCAGCTTGGGCATCCTCTCTGATTCCAACCAGATCAATTCCAATAGAGTCAAGCACGCTGTCCAGAGATAAATGGTTCTCTTCCTACACACAAACACACACACACAGACATTGATTTTCAAGAGCTCACAAACCCCATGATCACATTTCAACTGAACAGAATATCTATTCATAAAAACATACAGCACCTCTGATTTGGTCCCCATTGAATCCACGCCGTCATCCTCGATGGCTGTTTTTCTCACCAGGTTTTTGAGAAGCTCCAATCTCCGCTCGCACCGTTCCTCAATCAACTCTCTCTCTCTAGAGATGCGCTCGCTGAAATACAAGAAAAAAATGAGGATAAAGAGGGCAGACCAGGTCATCATATATACCAAGAGCCGTAATTTGTCATAATACCAGTGATGATCTCTGACCTATAATCCTCCTGCATCTGGGTGATGAGCTCAGAGAATTCTTTTGTGACTTCTTCTCGAACCCGCGTCTCCACAGCCAAGTGTTCAGCTTTCTCCTTCCTCAACTGCTGTTGTATCTCCTCTATCAGCTGCAGCTGGGCCTTCACATGTAAACACACAACATTCAGTGTAAAGCAGAAACCCCACTGTGAGATACAAAAACCAATACAAGCATTGACGTCTCTACAATCTGTATTCTGATTGGCTAAAACCAAAAACAAACCCAAATAGAAATCTATTCATATATACAGTAGAATTCAAAAATGTTCCTGCTTCCAATTATTTATCTCATTTGAAAAAATACTTCCATTACAAATTAACAATAACCTCATGAGGGGCCAAACCTCACCTCATAAACCTCTTTATCAAGCAGGACGGTCTCTTTCCCCTCCTCCTCAACGTCCTGGATGGTGTCCTCCATCTCACTTCCCTCTTCATCATCCTCCTCCTCAGTGTCAGAATCTTCCTGGACGTCCTCGAGGCTGGGATCCCACCTCACCAGCGAGCTTCGACGCAGTTCACGGCGATCAACGTTGTTGATGATGAAGGACACTTCTCTGGCACTCCTCTTCACCACCACTGGAGCAGCCTTGGTGGTGAGGACCACCACCTGAAAGACGAGACACAGAATTATCTACTCTGCAGAATCTCTGAACATCTGAGGTATACTAGCCAAATAGCCTGTGCAATTGTGAGGTCCAGAGAGAGGTTGGAAAATGGTCCACCTATTTTCGGTGCAATAAACAGGAGAACAAACTGAAAAGAGATGTCCTTCAAAGGTGACCTAATGTTCTTCAAAGGTTCTTTAAACATCCAGGTGCAGATCACACACCTTTTGAGCAACGGCTGAGAACTTAAGAACGTTCAGGGTCTCGTCGTACATGGATGCACACTGGTTGATGTTTACGATCATGCAGGCTTTTCCTCGACCAGTAAAGTAGCCCTGCAGATAGTGAGTGAGTTTACTCTCTCGGAAAGGAACGTGCTGTCTGAAAATAAAAACAAGAGTGAGATTAAACAGAAAGAAGAAGGATAGAAAACCAGACTGAAAGGAGGACAGGTTTGTTTACCTGGCCTGCTGGTTATTTCTGAGGGCATTGATGCATTTTCCCAGACTGAGCAGAGAAGTGTTGATGTTTCCCGCCTCTTTCAGGCGATCGCCTTTATTCTGGGTTTTAGCACATCGCTCGGATCCGGCTAGATCACACAGTGCCAACCTGCAAACCAGAACACATGCTTTTAGAAACTCAACACAAAGAGCCTGCAGAAAGCTCGGATCAGAACAAACAGACTCACTCGCTGACTGACTCCACTCTGGGTGTGCCCACATCCTCCACTTTCAGGATCCGGACTGAGAAAATACTGTGACTGAAGATAAAAGTGAACAAGAAATACATTAAATCCAATTCACACTTAATCTACTCAATTCAGATTGAATTCAGATCAAATCAACAGGTTATGCATGTGTACCTCCTGCTGGAGAGCAAGTTGAGTTTAGTGCTGGAGATACTCTGATTTCTTTTGCCTAGTTTCATCACTTTGAAAGCTTCCTCAGCACTGCTCACCTGCACCCACTTCAGATCTGCAGAACAAACAACACAGCAAAACATTCATCTGTACCAGTTTCAGATTTGTCAGGGTTACCTCAGGCTACAAGTTTCACCCAAAAACAAACAAACTCATTCTTTATGTAACTTTATGTTGTGAGCAAATCGTTCACTGAATCAATTATTTTCAATGTATCTGTTCCACAAAACAAAAAATTAAATACTTCTATCATGAAGGTGTCAAAGCTTTAATTAATAAAACAATGTTTATCTGTGTTATGTGTCTGTGACCTACAATATAGCACATGATCACTTTTATACCACTTTTATAAAATACACAATTTTGTTCTTTTATGCCCTTATTAGGAAGTTTGAACGTTCCAGACCTCAGCAACCAACCAACCAATGATATTCACTGAAAGCAAAGATATATCTTCACTGAAAAGTCAAACCGGTTTGAAACAACATTAAGTAAATATAAATTATTATTAAGTAAATAATGAGTAAATTAACTGTTTTGTTAACAGATGGGAATGCTGAGTTTGTCCAAATTCTTTGCTGTTGTACTAGCACCAACAACTGGCCATTTTTAGTCATTGCACACTAGTTTACCTCATTTCTTGACTGAATAACCAGTTTGCAATGGGAATAAAATGGCAGGTTTTACCTTTGATAAACGAGTTGCCTTTGACATCCTGACAGAGGCGGAGGTTTGTTCTCCGTGAAGCATTGCTCGCATTCTGTTCTAGCAAATCGTGAATGTTCTCATTGTAGATCTCGCAGAACGAGACCCAAACGGAAAACTTAGTGTGAACGTCTATATCCAGATTCAAACTTCTCTCATTCACTGTAGTGTTTATATCACAGAAAGTGGAACCATCTGATGGAGAAACAGACAGTTATTTATCACCTACACAAACAATACAAACATTACTGTCAAATTTACTATTACAGATTACACTGGCTGAGAAATGTCTGCTTTTTACCTTCAAGATCAGACTTGGAGCTCTGAGAAGACGTACTTTTCTGACCATCAGTCTAAAAGACAAAATGAAATCTTTAAAAAAAAAAAAACACTGAGACTGCAGTGAGCTTAACTCTCGCTTTACTATATTATAGTGCCTCAGTGCCTCTGAGGTCTGCCTCTACGTTACGGTGCCTCTGAGGTCTGCCTCTACGTTACGGTGCCTCTGAGGTCTGTCTCTACGTTACGGTGCCTCTGAGGTCTGCCTCTACGTTACGGTGCCTCTGAGGTCTGCCTCTACGTTACGGTGCCTCTGAGGTCTGCCTCTACGTTACGGTGCCTCTGAGGTCTGCCTCTACGTTAC